>APFE031753441.1:395454-441637 GCA_000404065.3 Pinus taeda
ATCCAAGCATATTGATATCAGGTACCACTTTATCCGGGATATGGTACAGCGAGGCGCCGTAGGGCTCGATCATATAGGAACTGATGAGCAGGTCGCGGATATCCTCACTAAGCCCCTGGGGAAGGTCAAGTTCCTAACCTTCCGTGAGAGTCTTGGTGTCGTGGAAAGACCCTATGATGTGGGTCCTGTTGGACGATGAGCTCTGGGAGCTCTGGGGGGCTTTGGGGATAGCTTCTCGGAGCTATAAGCACTCATAATGCTTCTGCCCCACCCTTGTGATTATTGAGCTGGTTCGCCACTCATTTATCTGTGCCCCGTATGCATCCTACCCATTGAGTTCAGGGCTCATGGGAAGTACCTCTCATTTGGCCAATGAGGTGTGGAAAAGCTAGAGACTATTAGCAAAGACTGATGGACGCATCAGAGATTGCCGTACTCTCTATCTAGGATGGCATGGTCAAACCACTTGATCTGGGATCAAGATTTGTGAGGTCTGGGACCTCTGGACTGATTATGTCAGTCGGGGGATGATGTCTTTGTGACTGAACCACTTCTGTTCTGAAATAAAGAAGCCAGCAAAGCAAGTTTCGGCGGGATGACTCACGATGTTGATTGCACTAATAGATGGAGTTCTCCCTAGTTGAGAGGGAGTATTAAATTTGGACAACTAGGTCCAAACTCCATGTTCTGATGCTCAGATTAAGAGGCTAATATTTTTGTTGGATTCCTCTTTCTGAGAGGTGTAAAATCCATATAAAAATAGTCTTAATCCGATGAGCAAAACTTATATTTTGAATTTATTATTCTTAATAAATTATATGTGCAAGGTCAGCCAGTTTTGTAATGTAGGCTCACATGCCCAACAGATGTGTCACACACCCTCATTGATGGATATAAATACAGGAAAAGTTGGAGAGAATTTCATCACAATCAACTCACATCTTCCTCTCTCATCCTAAAGAGTACGAGCTACCTGGAGGACGAATTTCAGCCACACGTGGGAAGGACGAAGAGGACAGACCGTACGGCTGAGCTGTAGTACGATTTTCTGCTGCTAGGGTTTCGCAGGAAGTTTGACCAGCGTTGACTTTGGTTAACGCTTGGTCCAATCAAGTTGAAAACTTGTGGAAGGTTTGATTTTTGAAGGCCGTACTACCTGGCACAAAAATCGAGGACAAAGGGTTGACCGTTTTGCTGCTGCGTTGACTTTTAGCTTGCTGCCCCTGCGTTGACTTTTCAGGACAGCATTGACTTTTGTAGAATTGACTTGGGTTGACTCATCTACTGGTTGGAGGGTTGTTGTGACACATGCTGGGCTGGCTGACCAAAGGAGACTTTGCTGGTTGAAGCATCCTGTTGACCGCCGAACGAACACACACATTTTTCCTGTTTCTGATTTGTCTTCTGTAAGATCTGCTTATATGTTCTATCTGCATTTTGCTTAACTACTTGTATGATTGCTGTGTGAAAAGTGAAATTGCTCTTAGCATAGAACATCTACAAAACTTTACACTAACCCATAGGAGAATTTTTCTCCTGATTTGACAGTGAGCTAGCCAGTAGCCCTATTGTCTTCAGATAGTTCTATGGCAAAGATTTGCACCTATTTCTCTAGTTAGTGCTCTTCCCCATCTAGCATTCTTCTTGAAGGTGGGTCATCTATTGACAGGTGCTTTAACCATTTCAACAATCATGTGCTTTCATATAATGTTAAGGACATATTCATATGAATCACAGGGAAAATTGGATGATTCATCGCTCTTGATCGTATCCTTGTTCCTACACTTCACCTGGGAGGTTAACCTTTGACCCTAGTCCAGTGGGACCTTCTATAAGGCCTTATGGTTTAGGGGGACACTAATAGGGGGCACTGATTGATATAGTGTTTCCATGGTAATCCATGCTTATTATATTCCATCCTTGTTATTCGTATCCATTCTTTGGGTTGATTGTCATCGATCATTGGGATTTGGCACCCTATATCCACATCCTTGAGCCAAGGCCCAAAAACTTGGCCTTAGAGGTTGATGCCATTGAAAGAATGATATAATCATATAACACCATAGTGGAAAGAAAATGTAAAATGGAAAAGATGGCTAAGAATTTTTTTAGCATTTGGGAAAAATCCTAGCATGAGCTCTACTCCCCCTCATTAAACATCACGTAGTTCCTCAAGCATTCAATGCTTCATTCAAAATAAGGAAACTCTTGAATGCCCCAACTTCGATGAACAAGAAACTACTTCATCTTTAAGGGGTACTGGAAAAGCACAAAGCAAGTTCGGTCTTCTAAGCTATGCACGAAAGAAAGATAAGTCATTAAAGTAAAAGGCGAACTAGAGGGATGCAAAAAGCAGGCCATGAAAATGGGTAACTCATGCCTCCATGATTGCTCCATCCTTCCATAATTATACTCAGGATGTTGGACCTTCATTAGTTGGTCTCATGGCTATGGGATCTTCCTTGAGTTCTTTTCTACTGCATGACCACCTTATCATACACATGTATGGATTGTTAGGTCTACCTCAGACATGTCACCCCCCTTGGGGCTCAGAAACACCTAATAGGGTTGTTTACCTAATCATCCCTAACATAAGTGAGGTAACTTGTTTACAAATTTTGAGCTAGTAAGACATGTTGAAATTGGTAGCCATGGAAAAATTCCCATAGAAACCATAAAACCTCAAGTGGAGCCCATCTCCTCCCAAACAAGAATGCAAATTAAATAAAAGGGAAATATTATTTATTTAATATCAAGTGGGAAATAAATTATTTGGAAAATATATTCAAGGAAAAAAATTGAATTTGGGTTTTCCTTCCTAGATTTCAAGTCAGCCATCCAAACTGACATGTCAGCATGCCCAAGGGTTGTGACCCTCCATAAGTGGCAACAACTATAAATTTCCAATCTTTGTGGCTCATTAAGACACATCAATTTAGAGGCTCGTGTATTTCAGAGATTCGTATGGCACATTATCTTTTGAGGTTGTATGGCACACTCTCCTCTGCAGTCCGTATGACATGACGTCCTATGTGGCATTGTTACTCGCTCTATAGATTTGTTGCATCACAATGATTTGTAGAAGCTCAAATATGTAACTTTGTGGCATTGTGGTTCTCATACTCTACTAAATTACTGTGATCCTTTTGTTTCCTGTTGATCACATTGCTCTATTTTTGTGTGCTTCATGCAATTTTTTCTTTGAGGCCTACATCAGGTTTTCTGTGGCACACTCTATTCTCTGTGGGACGTATTTTTTACTGTGGCTCGTCTTTGTTTGTTTGTATGGTGATCGCTCCATACTCAGTGACATCCACGCACTTCTCACATTGTGGCAGCAATGACATATACACACAGTGCATGGTCACATTTCAATGGTTGCATTACAATGGTCTGCATCGCTTTGTGGTAAGCTACATCGCTTTGTGGCAAGTCACATTGCTTTGAGGTAAGGTGTGGTTATATATATAGTGGTCTACATCGCTCTGTGGTACGCCACATTGCTCTGAGGTAAGGCGTGGTTATATATATATATATATTGATTCGCATCAGTTTGTGGTAAGGTTCAATTATATACAGTAGCCTGATTAATGTGATGGCATACATTACAATATACAATGGGCCATCTAACTTTATGGCATCAGAAGCATCACTCCTATATTATATTTCTATGGTATCAAATTATGTTGACGTGGCATTGGCATCATTTATATACAGTGGCATTGTATTGCATGTGACTCACTTTCAACATTGCTATGGCTCTCATAACTATACTATACTCCCATAATTTTTACCCAATTCTGCGACACAATATGATCTAGTAGACCAAGTGATTGGTAATAAAATAATTTAGCAAAGTAGGTTAAATTATTCCCACATCACTTTTACAAAAAGATTCGACTAAGACACTAGGACTCACCTAAGCCTTTTTCAATAAATTCCACCCTAGCATTGGGGTCGAGGTTGGAGGGAAACACTTTGTCGATCATGTGTGTTTAGAAACACAGATAATCAGTGAGACGAAAAACGTCCTAAGATGAAATTCGTCGCCAAAATCACAGGCTTAGCTAGGTTGTTACATAATTTAACGATCGTACTATCATCATCTACATTACAAATTTGTAGAATGGGTTTACAATCACTCAACACCCTGCTAGTTGATGATCTCAATATTTTGAAAAATTTAGCACAACTGCTTCCTTGGAACTTTGACAAAATGTGTGTGACATCTGACTCCATATGCAAACACGTTGTTTCCATTGAAGTGACGTGAGAATCTAAAATCCTGTATCCAAGAAAACAAAAGTCCATCAAATAGATATTCGCTCATAATCAAAATCATCATGCATATATAAAATATATGTTGGAATAGAAAAATCTATTCTAACAAACTGAAATATAAAGACATAGTGCATAAGTGCATAAAACAAAACTAAATAATGACATAAATGAAAAGGAGTAGGGTTAGAGATACTATACAAAGATGCCCCATGGCATCAGATGTCATGGACATAATGTATACTGAGCATTTGCTGACTTTTAGGCAAGTCTGTGGGTTGCTTCTCGGATGTGCCATGCTGAATTTTGAAAATGCTAGGACTTTTACTTATCTGAATATTGAGATGCTCTCAGTCATTAGACACATCAAACCTCTTCCTTCTTCTTTTTTCTTTTCTTCCTGGTGGGCTGTGATGTCAATAATGAGACCACTGTAGATTTCCTATCTTGATCTTGAAGATGCTCAGACGAAAGATTTGAAGAATATGAAGTATGCCCAATCTTATAATGAATATAGTTTGTCAACGGTGACACGTAAGCTTGATCTATCTTAACTAATTTTTCAACCATGGCACTTCTAGTTAACCTGTCCTCAATGGGACAAGTGACCTCCTTAGAATGAGATGAAAATCACTTTGGCAGACTTGGAGGCTTATGATTTGTTGAAAGTTCATTGTTTCTTTCTCAGCTGATCTATGCTGACAGTCCTACTGCTGTGACCTTTCCATCTTTTGCAGCTCATTTTAAAGAGTGATCTTTTCAATTCTTATGACATCCATTTGCTTAGAATGTTCATCCTTCATAGCACTGATTTCTTTGGCATGGTTTTCTTCCATGCTCAACAACTTATTCTGAAGGCATATCTGACCAACTTCCATATCTTTAATTACTTTATCATGATTTACTTGAATAGAACTTATTTCTTCCTTATGATTTGCTTCCGTGGTGATCAAACAATTTTGTATGGTGGCCATCTGATTAGAATGATTAATCTCCATGGTTTTCAGTTCCTCAACATGCTGTTCTTCTATGGCTAATAACCTATTCTGAAGATTGACTTCCCTGTCCTAAATAGAGCTCATTTCTTTCTTATGATTTTCCTTTATGGAGCTCAACTCTTGTACATGCTTTTCTTCAATAGCCATCCACTTGATGTGCAAGGATGTCATTTTCTTGGCGTGATCTGCTATCAGTTTCTCTTGATTAAGCTCCACGATTTTCACCATTTGAATTAATTCCATGATAAGATCATTTGTCCCTGCCTTTCCCTATTGAGGATTCTTGTTGCAATGGCACAAGTGGATTCATCATGGAAATGGTCACAAGGTCTGCAATATGGCCAGGGTTGATCATTATCAAGCTGCAACTTATTCTCTTGAAACTTCTCCATATTAGTTAGGCGATTATCCATATCAGCGAATTTGTGTCTATGATCAGCTCACATACTTTTAATGATTTCTTTTAATTATTCAACCTGATTAATTGTCTTATCTACAACTTTTCTGTCTAAAAGGTCACGCGGATAATCTTGAATGTTAGTAAAACGACAAGGAGCGAACAAGTCATCCATGATGACTTGCTCAAGGTGAAAAGGAGCAAACGGATGTTAGAGAGATATCCTTGTTCAAGAAAAACAAGAGATCCACAAGTAGCGAGCTTCTAGCAGATATTCTTGCAAGAAATGAAAGAAGTGGAATCGCCACTTGAACATGAATCTAGCTATAAAATCCAAGAGGACAAAATCGAAAAGTTAGTTGGGGAGAAGCAGATGGATATTAGATAAGGCTTCCTGCCTGGGAAAAATGAATGCTTACTAGAATGTAATTTGTTTAACTGAGCTTTGAGAATGGGGTTAAGCAAGCTACCAAGATTTCTTCTAGTAGAAGCTTTTGTGAATGGATGAATAAATGGAGTCGCCACCCAAACATGAAACCAACCGAGATGTCCAGGTGCCAAAGGTGCAGATAAAGAAGATGGAGAGATAAGGAAAATACCTTAATAGCACTAGAAAATGTGGCGTTGATGAGATAAGGAATAATGAAAGATGAAAGATTGAAAAAATTGTTCTTGAAGCGCTCAAAACAAGATAAACCTATCCTCAACAACAACACCAAAAAATGTCGTGGCATTGGCGGGACAATGAAAATGAGATATGATAAGATGATAGAATGTTGTTGAAGTGCCGAGAACAAGATGGTCCTTGATAATGGCGCCAAAAAATGTTGTCGCTCAGATTGTACAAGCATTGCGACAACGACTCAGGTTGGGGGCTATCACTCTGATCCCCAACCTCTACGTTCTAGCTGTCTCCCAACAACAGGCTATTGGGGGTAGTCCATATGGAAATGTGAAGATGTAGGACAAGTTGGGCAGCCAACGAGTCCAGGGGATACGATTGAATGACCTAGCTATTTGGTTAATTTTAGTAAGACTTAAATATTAGATTAGGTTTGAATGTGAGACCAGTGCCTTATGTAGTCAACTTCTTTCTTATTACCAATTAAATGGCAAGTAATCGGATGAACAATCATTGCTTGGATACTTCGCTAACCTAGATGAAACGCAAGTCCTACAAGCTAGGTGAAATGCAAAATCTTGGCTGATTTTAAGTTAGATGCCTATTCTAAATGTAACCTTTCTCTTAATTGTTTTGGAACTAGTCTCTAGAGTAGGTTGTGGGATGGAAGCCAACGAGAAGCAAGCAAAGACTTGATTAACGATACCTCCCCTTGTGCTCCAACCACCTGGTGCCTCCGGCACTGTAGACACTGTGGCTCTGACCACTGCAAGGTCACCATATTAACCACTAAAGAGGTGCTAAGCCCCTCAAGCTAAATTGAGAAAGGGTGGCCCTAAAAGTTTATCAACCAAGCTTATGCTTGGAGATAAATTATTATATGCAACACTGGCTTAGAATGATATGCAAAGTGAATGAGTGATTCTTAAGGTAAGATTGTTTAAGTATTTTTTAAGTACTTAGTTGTGATTTCCTCTTAACTTATATCAACAAGTACTTATCAATGAGATACAATCTTAACCACAAGAAAATGTGCCAAGATACAAGTGCCAACGAGATACAATAGATACCCACAATATATAATTGTTCAAGTACAAGAGACACTCTTTACAATGATTCACCAATATAGAGAGCTTGCAATAGATATCCACTTGCAACAATTAGCCAATGATGTAGGATGCCAATGATGATTACTTGAAACAATTAGAAATCTTCCAAGATATTTAGACAAGATAAATGCCACTATGCCAAGGGTTCAGAATAAGCATAAACCAATGATGGCAAAGGAGAACAAGATTACTCATTTACTTAGAGCAATTATCCAATGACTCCTTCTGAGATTAACAACGTTCTTTAGACAACTAGATGCCAATTAGATTTCTCAATGCCAACAAGTTACTCCAGTGCCAACTAATAGACACAATTAGATCAAGATGCCCAAATAAAATTTGATTCATTTAACACAATGCAACTTGAGATTAGAGTTCTTTAGTGAGTGAAATTATTAGATGTGATCTTATGAAAACTTTAGTCAACTCACAACAACAAATGTGTTAATGCACTTGAAAAAATTAGAAACCGACTTGCTGATTACCTTCTTCACAATATCACATAAAACTAGAACAATTATTATCTATAGAGCAGGAGCAAGGAAATACCTTATGTTACTTGTATCCCAATCACATTCAAATGAGTAATTATTAAACCCTTTAGGACAGCAGTATATTACTTAAGTTTTATAGATCTTGCAGGTGACAAATGAGATGCATATTTTTGTTAGATATAAGCAATAGAGACCCAAGTGTAAAATCAATTTTGCCAACACAAGTTTTTAGATGAATAGCCTTTCAATGATGCAAATGTCACTGTTATACCAAATCTATTATGCAAAGATGATAGTCACAAAAACTTTTAGATCTAAGCCAAATAATTAATGCCCAAATTGCTTAAGTGACTTGCCAATGTGTTAGTTTATCAATTGATTTTATGCCACTTAGATGTGTTTGTTATCACTGTTAAGAAAAGATACGACTGCTGTAGCAAAAAAAAAATATGTAAGGGTTTAGGGGTCAAACCAAATGCCTTAGGCCTAGAAGAAACTTGCCCACTCGCCCAAATTTTTTCCAACACCTGAAAACACCAATTTTTACCAACCTTTCTGCAAAACTCACCAATGATTAGCTTCAGAAAATCAAATGTTCAGACAAATATGAAATGAGGGGAAAATATGCAAGATGGGGGCTTAAATGAGGGGACAGCAAGCCTCGTAGAGGCTATAACTAAGGTTAGAGGCTTAGATAGGTCTGTGACTCAATGGAGGTAGCCCAAAGGGCTCATGGGAGGCCCTAAAGGGCTGCTGTCTGGCTTGAGGAAGGGCCGAGAAGCTTGTTATGGCTCACGGCAGAGGGGGATGAGCTAGCAGAGGGCAGGAGGAAGGCATAGGAGGAAGAAAAGGGGAACGGAGGAGAGGAATGGGAAGGAAGGCCTGTAGCAGGCCTAGGAGGGGAGGCCGAGGGCCTTAGGCCTTACAACCTAGCCTAAAAAGGCCAAAAATGCCTAAGACACAGACTACAAGGGCAGACAGAGGTCTTTCGAGGCCTACAACTAGCCTTGGAAGGCTGGAAAAGGTTGACACGGGATTTAAGGGCTAAACGACTAGGGTAGAAAGCAATGCTAGGTCTGGAGGCCCTAAAAAATTTACAAACCCTTGCCAGAAAATTGTAATTGCTTCAGATCTTCAATATTTGCCCAAAATTGACTAATGCAGGCCTTGCAAAAAATTCTAGAGACTAGATCTCGCTCAAACGCCAACGAATTTTCTTCAAATGGCTTGGATCTGACTTGCACAAATGAAATAAAAATACCCAAAACCCCAATATGTACAAAATTTAAAATAAAAACCCCAAATCCCGATTTTTCTAAAACAAGGGTTAGAAAATTTGTTTACAAAATTTATTCTACAAAAATATATTTACAAATATACAAATGTACAATGCTTGAGAAAATTTTAGAGGAGTAATTTTTTTTTATGATAATGACAACAACTTGATGTATTTTTAAAAATAGTTGTTAACAATAGCCTTAGCAAAGTAAGAAACCCACATAAAATTCTTGGTGCCCAAACAAACTCAGCCTGTGCCCATAGTCTGTGAACTTCGAGCCCAAGGGGTGGGGAGCCTGCAAAATGTATATATTTCTTAAGAGAAATTTGTTAGCTCATACAATGAATCAGAGCACTTAAGAATCAAGATAAGCCCAAAACTTACTAATAGAGTGTTCCTATCATCTACAATTGAAATAACAACTATATGATATTGAAGCACAATATAGGAAAACACATACCCAACACGTACCACAGATCAATGAGACAAAGACACCTTGAACTGAACTCGAAAGTCTTTTATTATAAATTTCAAACATTCTCAGTAGAATAGTGGCTTCACACCAGCGTTACAAAATTACATTTAGACTAGAGTCACTATCATCGATGTGACTTGAGAAGTAAATGGCCTCTAATTTATAGAGAAGTTCTTCCATGTGGAAAATAACGGCTAGTTGGCTTGATCCCTGTCAAAATAAACTCGATTGTCGATAAATACTTGATGAACTTTTATTCTCTGCTATCGAAAATATTTTTTTTTTTGGTATGTAAGCACCCACGGGGGATTTGAACCAGTGACCTATCACAAGGAGTGTCTTAACAGTGCACCCATTCACCGTCAATCCAAAGCCCTGTGGGCCTGTCGTTAAAAATACTTATTTTTGAGTAATTTTCGAATTTCTCATTAAAACAATTTTTTATTAGTTCAAAAATAATTATTTTGAACTAATTTCCTCAAAAATTTGACTTTGAGTTAACTACCAAGATCCAAGGGTCCAAATTTTCGTGAAATTTCCAATAATCCCTTGGTGGGGGACCTCCAAAATTTAATTTCTCTTAAACCCACGAATTTTTCCACTTGGAGAAATTAATTTCTCTAACAATTTTTTTGTTTGTTAAGCTTGGCAGGTCCATTCCATTTTCTATTATATAGTAAACAAGTTTACACCACCCAGATTAACAGGGTGGCCTCAACTTGCCCTGAGGGGAAACCAAGTCTGTTGGCCATTGGTTAGCGTTATAAGCCAACCAAAAACAAAATTGTTTCAGTCTTTCTAGCCAGGCTAGATATGTCTTTATCTCATGTCCAGATACTACATAACTATAAAAACTAACATATGCAACATGAAAATTAAAAGCTAACCACATTAACCAAAATTATGCATGGGGGAGTCTAGTACTTTTGTTTCTCAGAGACCGATGCGGCAGGCGCAAGGTCTTCAGCAGTAGCCCCTGGCATGCCATACAGCTCCAAAATGCAAGGGATATGGTGGCCATCCTGTCCATCCTGAGGTCCTGTTTGTGCAGATGGAAAAGAATTTTCTCCATGTCTTTCTTGTAATTCGCAGCCCCTGGACTGTCACCGCCATCCCCACCGAAATTTGCTCCATTGCCTTACCAAGTAGACTCTTCATTAGGTAGTACAGGTAGAGTGTTTGTTTAAACTGTGTGATTCTCCCTCTAGTATTCCCTGGATCTGGAACTAGTGTTCTCTAATTGTCCAACTCTTCCTCAGTCTCGCTTTCTTGCTTTACCTCTTCTTCCCAAGCTTCTAGCAATTTCTGGATGCCCACATCCGTCCCGTCCCGATATGCCGTTGCTGTCTCAGCGATGAGGTGCTCTATAGATTTACCACCCCTGCGAGCTTTCGATGTGCTCTACCCCTTGTCTGGCCGGGGGACCGGGCCTCTCCTGCCGCGTCCGTGTCCTCTCGCTGCTCGAGCCATGACTTGTTTAACAGAGCCCTGATGACACCTAGAAGAAGTTAGATTCTTCAAACTTTTCTTAACACAACACCTTATCCAAAATTTCTCTAACATTTTAGTTTTGACTCTAAATTAATTAATTTTCTTGCCTAGGATTTAATTTTAATTTTGCCAGAAAAATTAATTATTTGACTCATGAGGGGATTAATTATTTTTCCACCCTTAAATATTTTAGCTATGGTGTTTAAGTATGAGGGACCATGCACAAAAATATTATTTACATAAGATATTAAAATAATTCAATCCATAAGGGGGGAATACCTATTCGTTATAGACCCTCATACTTTTTACCAAATTCTGCAACATAATATGATCTAGTAGACCAAGTGATTTGTAATAAAATATTTTAGCCAAATAGCTTAAATTATTCCCAAATCATTTTTACAAAAGACTCGACTAAAACACTAACACTCACCTAAGACTTTGTCGATAAATTCCACCCTAACTTTGGGGTTGAGGCTGGATGGGAAAAACTCCGCCGATCATCCGTGTTTAGAAACACAGATAATTAGTGAGACGAAAAGCCTCCTAGGATGAAATTCGTCACCAAAATCTTAGGCTTACCTAGGTTGTTACATAATTTAACGATTGTATTAGCATCATTTACATTACAAATTTGCAAAATGGGTTTACAATGACTCAACAAGCTGCTCGCTGATGATCCTGGTCTTTTGAAAAATTTGGCACAACAGTTTCCTTGGAACTTTGACAAAATGTGTGCAACAAGAAACATACACCATGGAGCACTTAGGTTGCTTGGGGAGATTGTGGCAGGAGTCCTAGAAATCAACATAGAACATGATGATGTGTGTAGAGGGTGCATGTTTGGGAAGTCTGCGAAAACAATGTTTCCAAGGAGTGATATTAGAGCCAACAATGTGCTTGTATTGATGCATTCTGATATATGTGGTTTGTTGTCTACGAAATTTCTCAGGGGTTATGAGTATTTTGTAACATTCATCGATGACTTCTCTAGGAAAACTAGATATATTTCTTGAAGACAAAGGACGAAGTCTTCAGTCACTTCCAAGAGTTTAGGACTCTTGTGGAGAACACGACAGGGAAGAAAATAAAGGTTCTTCGTACAACTAACAGAGGCGAGTACATAGATAAGGCCTTCATGGGGTTTTGTGCAAAGGAGGGCATCAAGAGAGAATGGAAAATTCCATATAACAGACAACGAAATGGGGTTGCAGAGAGGAAGAATAGGTCGACAGTTGGATTAGTGAGGGCAATGCTATATGACCATGGCATGCCTAGATTTCTCTAGGCAAAGGCATGTAGTACATCAATATATATTGGGAAGAGAGTTCGTCACAAGGTGTTGGGGAAGATGACACATGAGGAGGATTTTACAGGAAGAAAGCTAGAGGTTGGACACATTAGAATCTTTGGAAACATAGCTTATTGTCATGTGCCAGATGACACACACCATGTTGGATCAGACTGCGGAGAAGGGATATTTTGTTGGGTACAACAAAATGTCCAAGGCATACATGATTCACATTCCTAGTAATAGGAGGATTATCGTGAGACGGGATGTGAAATTTCAGGAGGAGAAAGCCTTCAGAAGATCTTGCGAGTTTCCAACAGATGATCAAAGTGGGCCAACAAAAGCTTTAAGAGATGAACAAGGATCCCAATCTCAGGGCACTAGCATGAGTAGAATGACTAGTACAGGTGGAGGTAAGTGTGCAGAGGAGAGTTCACAACAGGGGCAGGATGAGGAGCATGAAGCTCCACCCACCACTAGTGGAAGAAGAAAAAAGGAGGTGCTTTAGACATTGAGAGACACACGAGTTCATGGGAGCTCCTAGGGCAAGCATCAGAGAGCGCAGACAACCGTACTGGTATAAGGCGTTGATAAGTGAGGTCATTTACAGTGAGCCTTCCAGTTATCATGAGGTTGCGTAGCATTGGGTGTGTCATGATGCAATGATGGAGGAATACAACTCCATCATGTTGAATGATGTATGGGAAGTTGTGCCCAGACCAGTGGATAGGGTAATACTTGGCTCTCATTGGATCTATAAGATCAAACATGTTGCAAACGACAGTGTGGACAAGTATAACATTAGGTTCGTGGCCTAGGGTTTTTCTCAAAAAGAGGGCATAGACTATGAGGAGACATTTGCTTCAGTGGCCAAATACACTTCTATCAGGGCCATGATCTCTCTAGCATTGCAAATGGGTTTACAGATTCATCAAATGGATGTCAAATCAAGTTTTTCGGAATGAAGTAATAAAAGAGAAGGTGTACATCGAATTGCTAGAAGGTTTTGAGATAGATGGGAGAGGTACTTATGCTTGCAGGTTGAAGAGAGCGCTATACAGACTCAAGCAACCTCCGAGATCATGGTATGGTCACGTTGACAATTACTTGCAGTGGATGGGCTTCATGAAGAGTGAGGCAGACTTGAACCTCTACTATTTGATGGTAGGAGGCGAGCCTCTCATTCTCGTACTATATGTGGATGATCTATTTTTAACAGGGTCATTAGGGCTCATAGCAGATTGCAAGAGGAACTTAGCAGCAAGGTTCGAGATGAAGGATTTGGGACTGATGCATTATTTCCTAGGACTAGAGGTATGACAGACAGATGGGGAAATCTTCTTTGGGCAAGGGAGATGCAGTATGGAGATCTTGAAGAAATTTAGGAGGCAGGTCTATAGACCCATGTCTATGCTTATGATTACTTACTAGAGGAAGATAGACGCATTAAAGGAAGCAACAATGGACACAACCTTGTTTAGGCAGCTTATTGGCTTTCTTATGCATCTGGTCAAGACGAGGCCAAACATTTGTTTCGCGGTCAAAACTCTTAGTCAGTTCATTGTGGAATTGAAGAAAATACATTGGACAACAACGAGACATGTGCTATGATATCTATGAGGTACAGTTGAGTATGGTTGAGATTTACTCTAGGTGATGGTGTTAGATTGATGGGATACACAGATGCAGATTGGGTAGGTAGTGTAGTGGATTGGAAAAGCACTTTAGGGTGCTACTTTAGTGTTCGATCAAGGGTTGTCTCTTAGTACAACAAGAAGCAAAAGTCTGTGGGACTGAGTTCTACAGAGCCAAAATACGTGGCAACAAGCATGGCTACATGTGAGGCTATTTGGCTTCAGAAGCTTCTAGTGGCACTATTTGGTAAGAGGATGGATTTGACCAGTATCTATTGTAACAATCAGAGTTGCATCAAGCTCTCTGAGAACCCAATGTTCCATGATAGGTTGAAACACATGGACATCTGATACCACTTCATCATAGATTGTGTACAATGTGGATCAGTTCAGCTGCAATATGTTTCCATAGATTTGCAGGTTGCAGATATTCTGACGAAGGACTTGGGTAAGACAAAGTTTGTCTTCTTCAGGGAGAAGTTGGGAGTAGTGGAGAATGCCTTTCTCGCTAAGAGGGAGTGTTAGTTTTGGTAGCTCAGATTGGTGTTCTGGTCTCTATTGGTGTCTATGAGGCTAAGGAACACATGAGGATAATTATCTCCGATACCCAAAAAAAAGTTTCTAAGGAAATGTCTTAATTAGATTAATTAGCCAATTTTTAATTATTTTCCTAAGTCTAACTTAGGAAAAGTGGCTAATTAAATCAGATTAATTGAGACAAAATAGATTTTGCTCTAGTGACTTTAAAAAAGTCATGTGATGGGGTCAAGGTGATCTTAGCCATCGATTGGAGTTATATTGTGGCTGTTGATTCATCAACGAGAGATTATAAGAGCAAATCAATGAAGCTTTTGGAGACACAATGAATTGAACTGAGAGCAAGGGCGAAATGGTAGTGTGGAGGAGACTAACAACAAGGTTTTAGAAGGAAAATTGAGGAGAGAATTTCATATATCTTCTTCACGAAGATTCCAGTTATTACGGGAGAAGGAAGGAGGTTGAATTAATTCTGTAGAGAGGCTGCATTGGCCAGTACGAATTACTAGTGAGTTGTTGAGAAACAATTCAATTTTCAATTGCCAAAGATAGTTGCCGTAGGAGGTGCTAGTTTCTCTACGGAGTTGCTAGAGGCTGAGAATATTGCCGAAACAAATTTTTGAAGGCAGTGTGAGTTCCAAGAGAGGCCATGCACATTTGTAGTTTTTCCAGTGCGTGTTGTTGGAGGAGGTGTGAGTTGCATAGAGAAGGGCTAAGTTTGCTATGAAAATTCGCTTGAAATGCAACAACTGAAAATTATTCTTCTAATTGGTTATTATTAAGCAATTTATTTGCTATGGCAAGAAACAGATAATTCATACTGCAATTTCTTCATAAATAAAACGTTGTAAAAAATAAACTGGAAAGCTAAGAAATAATATGCACCTACACAATAAAAAATTGACAGTTATTTTTGGACAAATATCCATGGAAAAACCCAGTACGGGAAAACTGGTGCAGCTGATGAGGGTTCTATTATTATGCAACAGTGAAAATCTGAGTATAATCTCTAGATGCCCAACTGGCTATCCAATGATTAATCAACAAATATCTGACAAAAATAATTAGAGATTTCTATCTCCAATTGCAATCCCAACACTTTGCTCCCTCAAGAAAACTGGCTGTCCAAACCTAGCGTAGGCCCCTCTGTGCTTCCTTTGCATAGACCCTTGCACGTGTGGCTCTATTCTGCCCTTTGATCAAGCCATCTTGCTTGTCTCTGCTGCTGGAAGCGACTCTCTAGACCTTTAGAAGACTTTTTCGGCCTCTGGAAGCTGAATCGACTTCCTCTCCAGCTAAATCGAATTGTTGTGCTGAAGCATCTACGCAACCTTAGTGTGGAATACCTCTTTCACTTGTCACTGCCTCTCTAAAACTGGAAAACTTCCTCTGGACTCATTGTCTCTCCGTCTCTAGCTCGAATTCTTTTTGCTGATTGCTGCTCTTTGGAAAATCGAAGTGCCAAGGAAACTTGCTCTCCAAGTGTGTCCTACTCCAACCCCATTGACCTCCTCTTATAATCTTCAGTTGAATCACCAACGACCACGATTAAATCCTTATCGATGGCTGAGATCATTTCTGAGTTGATCCATGTGAGTTTGTAGAGAAATCTCACCTTCCTCAATTAATTGCTCTTAATTCATTTTCCCTAAGTTAGACTTAGGAAAAATGTAATTATTGATTAATTAACTTAATTAAGGCATTTCTAGGTGGATTTTCCTGAAATTTTTTTCTGGGTTCTAGAGTCCTAGTATTTCTTAGCCTCTCTGACAATTGTCGAGACTAGAACACCATTCGATACTACAAAAACTGACACTCCCTCTTAGCGAGGTAGGTTTTCTCCAACTGTCTCCATAACATCCTCCATACATGCTGTTGATGTTTGACAGCTGCGACACTTTGCCACTGCCCACCAACTACTATGTAACTCTGAAAATGATGCATTTGTGCTACTGCTGATACTGCACGCTGCTAACTCTGCCACTGCACTACAATCAACTAACATTCCCTCTCAACCTATTGTCGGTGCTGCAAATGTTGCAACTGAGATCCAAAATACTAAATACTGAATCCTTGCTAGTGAAATGGGTTCTTCACTATACCCATTTTCTCCACTATACCCATTTTCTCTCTACAATAGGTGAACTTAGCTCTCCCTAGAGCTTTCGTGAGTATATCTGCAACCTGCTCTTTTGTAGGAACATACTGTAGCTAGACTGCTCCATGCTACACACAATCTCTGATGAAATGACATCGAATATGTATGTGATTCAGCCTATCATGAAACACTGGATTTTCCGAGAGCTTGATGCAAGTCTATTTATTGCAGTAAACATTGGTCACCTCCATCCTCTACCTGAACAAGCTCACCACTAACTTTTGAAGCCATATAGCTTCGCATGTGGCTGTGCTAACTGTCATATACTCTTCTTTTGTAGAGCTCAGTGTTGCACCAAGGAACCATCTCTAATCCAACACTGGAGGAGTACCTAGTGGTACATTTCCTGTCCACTGAATTGCCTGCCCAATCTGCATCTGTGAATCCACGTAGTTTGACATCATCCCCTCGGGTATATTTCAACGCATACTCTACTGTGTCACACAAATACCTCAGAATGTGCCTCGCCGCTGTCCAATGCACTCTCTTCGGCTTCACCATAAACTGACTGGGGGTGTTGACAACGAAGCAAATATCGAGCCTAGTGTTGACCAGATACATGAGAGAGCCGATGATCTGTCTATACAAGGTGGGGTCAACATCCTTGTTCTCTGATACGTCTATCTTCTTCTAGTTGGTGATCATGGGCATAGACATGGGTCTACAATCTTGCGTCCCAAATCTCTTTAGAATCTCTATAACATATCTTCCTTAACCAAGAAAGATCTCCTCGTCCTTTTGCCACACTTCCAGGCCTAGGAAATAGTGCATCAACCCCAAATCCTTCATATCAAACCCTGCTGCTAGGTTACTCTTGCAGTCCTCTATGGGCCTTGATGACCATGTCAAGAAGAGGTCGTCCACATACAACACTAGGATGAGTGGCTCATCCTCTACCATCAACTAGTAAAGATTGGCATTTGTGTCACTTTTGACGAATCCCATTTGTTGCAAGTAGCTGTCAATCTGACCATTTCACGCCTTGGGAGACTGTTTGAGCCCGTATAGAGCTTTCTTTAGCTTGCACACATGTGTGTGCCTTTCATGTGTCTCGAAGCCCTCAGGTTGTTCTATGTACACCTCCTCCTATGTCACCCAGTTCAAGAATGCTGCCTTGACGTCCATTTGGTGAATTTGCCATCCCCTCTGTGCTGCTAGGGACAACAGTTAGGAAAACTTTAGGACAACAACTATATGACAATGAAAACAGTAAGCTATCAATGATATTTTTATGCCAAAAATTTACCGAAAAGTTTCCAAACATGCCCACATGAATTATCAAAAATTTTCAGCCTGTTATGATATGATTTCCAGAATTATGTCAGATTTGATATACTTATTACAACCAGCAATTAAAACATGAAATAACCCTAATGATGAATGCCCAACTCAAGAAATTAATTCTTTAATGTATTAGACAACTTAAGAACTGATTTTAGGCTAACCCACATGAAATTTTGCCACTGTTGTATTTTAGACTTCAGAAACAATATTATTCAGAGATAACAGTCACCCAAAATGTAGATCTCGGCTAAATTTTTGATACACATCAAACATAAATGACTTATTAATGTATTTAACAGTTTTTTTTAGTTAATTTCAGGCCACTTAGATGTGTTCTTCACCACTATTAGAAAGGTATATGATTGTTGTAGAAAAAGTGAGGAAAAAAATGGTTTAGAGATCAAACCCTTAGGCCCGGGCGGGGCCTTGAATATCACTTGCCCAAGTTGCCAAAAAAAAATTCAATACCTAAAACACAAATTTTTACCAAATTTTCTGCAAAAACCCACCAATGATTAGCTTCAGAAAATTAAATATTCAAATCAGAAATGGAGGAAGGGGAATCTAGAGTCAATGAGAGCTAGCACAGGGCCAATAGAACTGACGTTGGGCTAGGAGAAGGTAGATCTGGGCTTAAGAGCCCCAAAACGTGAAACTTTTGTTTTGAATTTTTTTTTTTTTTTGCTTCAGATCTTCAGATTGATTGCAAAATCTTTAATGGCTGACCGTACAAAAATATTTGGGACGAGATATTACCCTCCAGGGCCTAGATCTATCTCAAAATCCTAGATCTCCTTAAAAAAATTTCAGATCTGAAGATTTACTTGGCTGATTTCCTAGGTCTATTCCTGCAAACAATCTTTGAGCCTAGATCTTGCTCTCCAGTGTCTAGATCTGGCTTAGATCTAAAAATTTCCTTGGTTGATTTCTCAGATCTATTCCTGCATAGGTGAAAAAAGAAAAACCCAATAACCAATATGTACAAAAATAGAGAAAATCCCAAAATCCCAAGTGTTAAAATTGAAAATTATGTTATAAAATTTCATATTTACAAAAGTAAATAACAGATCTGTACAAATAATTTACAGATCTAGACAAATAATTTACAGATCTATTAGATCTGAGGAGTATGAGTCCATCTCTGCTCCTAGATTTGATAATCTAAGGCTCTTAATAGCTAGATCTATCAAAATTTCCACAAAATATTTAAAAGATTTTGAAATTTTAAAGAGGTACTAGCCCAAAAATACCCTGCAGAAAAAAGATTATCGTTAGATAAAAATCTTGAGGCTTATATGAAGTAGGCTCTTCAGAAAACATGTGTTGAGAGTTTGCTGGTCCAACTGAAGACTATCCCCAATGCTCAATGAGAACCTGAGAGATTTTCTGCAAACACTAGATCAACCATCAAATCAAGTAGAGAAATAGAACAACAATAAAATTATGAAGAAATAAAAATACCTGCTACTTCAATCAAAATTAAAAATGTTACCCTAGATCCAACAAATTGAATAAGATACTTGTATTTAGATTATTTTAAGAGAGCTATTGATTGATAGTTTTCACATAATATTAAGCAGAAATTAGAACAATGTTACCATAAATTCATGAAGAGGAACACTACAACACGTTGAAACCCCAAAGACTTTTGTATTAATTCAAAAAAGTATTCAAGAGAGCTTGAGAGCTTAGTACACGACTCAAAGGTCGGATCAACTCACTGACAAATGACCTCCTATTTAAAGATAAATCTTCCAACGGCTAGTTCGAGTGATCCTCGTTAAAGCAATCTTGACCATTGATGAGGATCAAAATTTCTTTTAATCTCATCCATCGAAATTTTAAATTCTTGAGGAAATTCAAAATTTTCAATTAAATGAATTTTAATTAATTCAAAAATTAAAATTTTGAATTAATTTTCTCATAATTTTGACTTTGACTTAACCTAGGGACCAAAGGCTTAAAATTTATAAAAATAATTAATTTATTTTAGTCCTTGGACCTCTTAAAATTTAAATTTTTGAGGACCAACGAATTTGCCTTTAAAGAATTTAAATTTACCTAGGACCTAGAATTAATTAAATTTCTGGCTTAGGATTTTAATTAATTTTTGCCCAGAAAATTTAATTAATTAACCTATGAGGGGATAAATTATTTTTCCAACCCTCAAGACACTTTACATCATGATTTTCACATTTTTTACATCTCAAGGTGGAAAACCCATTTGCAAAAGACTCGCACAGAGTACCAGTTCTGCGACACAAATATAATCTAGCAGACCAAACAATTTGTAATAAAATAACCTAACCAAATAGTTAGGATTATTTCCAAATCACTTTTACGTAGACTCGATCTAGAACACGAGGACTCCCCTAAGATCCTAGTGACAAAATCCATTTTGGATTTGGGGTAGGGCTGAAGGAAAACTCTTCCGACCATCCGAGAATGCATCAGTGAGACAAAAAACCTCCCAGAATGTAGATCGTCACCCGAAAAGTAAGTTTACCTAGGTAATTATATACACGACACAGATTTGCTGAGATTATTTACATTATACACATGCAAACTGGGTTTACATTATAAGATGATGATCAGTCTGATGATGATAGCTGAATGGCACGGACACATCGATAAGGCGCTATCCCTTTTGCGCAAAAAGGGGGTGTACTGGTATGGGTCGTTGACACGTAGTGGTCAACAGATTGGCTAGAAGTTCATCAAGCATGGGTAGACTGTTATGGGAAAACAATTCTTTGTATAAATGATGAAGGGGAGACGATCCAAACCTAAGGTATTAAGAGAAATTTATCTTTACACTTCATCTCATCAATGTAAATGAATTGTTGTTTAAGAAAAGGTTGTCAGGTATGTGCACTTCAAGAAGCAAAGAGAAAGGATTGTCCTTAGAGCAATATCCAGTATTATCCGAATTTCCGGATTTTTTTCCAAAGGAACTATCAGGATTACCTCCCGAAAGAGAGTTGGATCTCATAATAGAATTGAACCCTGATACAAAATCAATATCTAAAACACCTTACAGAATGACAGCTCCAAAACTTCAAGAATTACAAATTCAGTTGAAAGAACTATTGGATATAGGACACATTCGACCCAGTGTTTCACCTTGGGGTGTTCCTGTAATTTTTGTCAAGAATAAGGATGGTTCCTTGCGATTATGAATAGGCTATTGGGACTTAAATCGAGCTACAGTAAATAATCGGTGTTCAATGCCTCAAATTGATGACCTCTTCGACCAAATGAAGGGAGCTGCTGTCTTTTCAAAAATCGATCTATGATCAGGTTATCATCAACTAAAGATTAAGGAAGGCGATATCTCTAAGACTGCATTCCGAGCATGATTCAGTGTTTATGAGTTCACTGTAGTACCATTTGGGTTGACCAATGCACTAGCAGTATTCATGGACTTTATGAACAATGTTTTCCGCAAATATGTCGATCAATTCGTACAAGTTTTCTCAGATGATATTCTCATCTACTCCAAAAATGAGAAAGAACACGGAGAACATTTATAGATAATATTATTTTGCCTTAGAGAACACCAATTATATGGAAAGTTATCCAAGTGTTCCTTATTTCAGAAAAAAGATTCATTACTTGGGTCATATTATATCTGGTGAAGGGATCTCAGTAGATCCTTAGAAAGTGAAGGCAATCATGGAATGGCCAATACCGAAAAATGCGCATGAAGTGCAAAGCCTTATGGGTTTAGTCAGCTACGACCGAAAGTTTGTAGAAGGATTCTCCAAAATTGCAAAACCTACCACAACCCTCTAGCGTAAAGGAATTAGGTATGAATGGACAGAAGAATGTCATAGAGCATTCTTTGAACTTAAAAGATTGTTGACCAATGCACCAATCTTGCAAGTGTTTGATATGGAAAAAGATTTTACTGTGTGTACTGATGCATCCAAACAAGGATTAGGTGCAATATTAATGCAAGATATAGGCGTAATAACATATGCCCCAAGGAAATTAAAGCCTCATGAAGAACTCTATACCACACACGCTTTAGAGTTAGTCGTTGCAGTACTAGCTTTAAAGATATGGAGAAATTATCTAGTAGGGAGAAGCTTTATGCTCAAAAGCGACCATCAAAGTCTACAATATTTGTTTACTCAAAGATACTTGAATGCTAGGCAAAGACTATGGAGTGAATTCTTAATTGAGTATGATTTTGGAATTTCATACATTAAAGGAAAGAAAAATGTGGTAGCAGATGCTTTAAGTAGAAAACCTCAAATATTTTCCCTCATACTTATCAAGGTAGATTTGAGAAAGCAAGTACCAGAACATCTCCTGAGAGACAGTTGGTATTTAAAAGATCCGGGCTTAAAAATAAAAGTCCAAAAGAACCTAGGTTTGAGGGATATGAATTTGAAGATGATGGAATTTTGCGATTTCATGTAAGGATGTACATCCCCAATATTGAGGATTTTCAAAACACCATCCTTAAGGAAGCCCATAGAGCATTGTATTGTGCACATCCTAGCGTAAAAAAAATGTATGCTGATACAAAGAAACTCTTCTTTTGGGTAGGCATGAAACGCGATATTGTCCATTTCGTGGCAAAATGTCTTGAATGTCAGCAAGTGAAGGTTGACCATTGTCACTCAGCAGGTTTCCTACAACCTCACGACATTCCTATGACCAAATGGGAGATAATTTCTATGGATTTTATCGTTGAGTTACCTCTTACTCCACAAAGGCATAATGCCATTCTAGTTGTGGTGGATAAATTAATGAAAAATGCCCATTTTATCCTCGTAAGAGATACTTACAAAGTTGCTAACATAGGTCGAGTATTTATATTTTGAAATTATCAGATTTCATGGAGTACATAAGAAGATCATATCAGATAGAGACTTACGATTCACTTCAAGATTCTGGACTTGTATGCAATCAACCTTAGTAACTTAATTAAATTTAAGTACAACTTATCATCCTGAGACTGATGGACAAACAGAAAGGGTACACCAAGTACTAGAAGATATACAGAAAGGGTACACCAAGTACTAGAAGATATACTAAGAATGTATGTTATGGACCAACAAACACACTGGGAAAAGTACTTACTCTTAGTCAAATTTGCATACAATAACAGTTATCACAGTTCAATTGGAATGTCTCCATTTGAAGCATTGTACAATAGACCTTGCAGGACACCGTTAAGTTAGGACAAGTTAGGTGATCGAGTGAAAGTGGGGCCAGAATAAATTCAAGAGATGGAGGAATAGGTAAAACAAATTAGACAACGGTTAAAGGAGGCACAAGATAGACAAAAGAGTTATGATGATGCTCACAGGATAGATAAGAATTATGAAGTAGGGGATCAGGTTTTCGCCCGCATCAGACCAAATAAAAGCACTATCCGAATCGGAAAAGGGACGAAGCTATCACCCCGATTTATTGGACCATTCAAAGTCCTGAAAAAAGTTTGATCTATCGCCTATTGTCTTGCACTGCCACTCCACTTGCATAAAGTTCATAATGTATTTCATGTATCTGTATTAAGACATTACATAACTGACAAATCTCACAACCTTCAATGGAAGGAATTGCAGGTATCGGACGAGGGAACTATTTTGGTCAAACCATTACTTATACTGGAACGTATGGTTCGATCAAAATAGTTCCCTTGGAACGTATGGTTCGACAACTCAGGAACTGCCTGGTTGACTAAATTAAGGTTAAGTGGGACAAATATAGTCCTAAATCGGCTACCTGGGAAGATACAAAGACCATATGTCAAAGATACCCCAATCTGTGTTAATTTTGAAGAACTTAAAGCCATATTTTATATATATTTACTCTATTTTAATCAGATACTTAAAACTATTTTGGGATGATCACATGTAAAAATGAATTTTTATGTTACTGGAACATGATATATGTTATTTGCTTAATTCTATTGGTATGTGGATACCAATGTGAAATATGTTATCTAAATTAACATTGCTGAAATGTGGATACCAATATGAAGTTTAGTATTTGATTAGTCTTGCTATGAAATCTAAATTATGAATTATGTTATGAATGAAGATGTCTATAATTTTATTTCATTTCTGCAAATCGATATGACCGATGAGAGGTAAATAAAAGAATAACTACATTCCAATATAAAAGCTAACTTACAAATATATGGGTTGCACAGGGCCAAGTCCATATGTGAACTTCAATATCATAAATAGCAACATATAAGGAATATATTGAAAATGTTATTTAAAATACAACTTATTTTGAATATATTGATGCATATGTTATAATGTATGGACGAGTGCTATATTGCAGATAACATCGGTACCAAAATGACCACGTGATAACAAAAGCTTCAAGAACAATTGAAGCTCAAGGAGATTCTATGATAGGGTGTTAACCCTGATCTTACTGGGAGGGGTGGAGGTGTTTCCCATAGTTTATCTTCCAAAACCTGGAGTCATGGAAAGGCTGTGCGAGTCACGCTCCCCTAGACGTATGATGATGACTGCCGGATGCCTATTGAGAAATCAGGTTGATATCGTTGACATTGTCATCTTTAGAGTCTATGAATGGTTAGATCAGTATAGCTGACTTCATGGCATACTCTAGTAGAGGACGGATAGGATGAGAGCGAAAGAGATTAGGAAGGATAGGATGATTCTATAATACCTTTGGAACTCGATAGGGGCAAGACATGAATATTATAGTTGTAAAATTTTTAAAATTATTCAAGAACACAAATTTTAAAATGCCCCATGTCAAACAAATTCAATTCTGAAATACAATTTTTATGTGACTATACTAATCATTAAATAATTATCAGTAAACTATATAAACCTTAACTTCGGGACGAAGCTTTCGGAAGGAGGTATGTATGTAATGGCCCACCTACAATTACAACAAAATACGAATATTAGCATACATATGGGACATTCATATGATAGCTATGAATGCATGGGCCCACATGTATCACACTATATATATACTCACTAATACAGGGAAATGCCTAAATTAGGGTAATGAATTGATTATCGAAATAAATTCCTATCTCACCGGAATATAATGAGTATATCAAGTTAGGTATTTGATACATATTTAATTAAAAGAAAATTTTAATTTTAATTTACAAATTATATTTAATTAAAATAAATAAAATACTAATATAATTTAATTAAAATTACAAGTAAAATAAACTAATTTAATAAATAAACTTTAACTAAACTAAATCCTACATAGCATAACTTTTTAAAAGGTGAACCCACTCGATAAAATCTGATGAAAATTGAATAAGATTCAAAGGCATGTAGAGTTCGACGTAACAAAGACAGAGACACAGAGACGGGAGGAAGGCGGTGGTTCAAAGACATATAAGGAGAAGGGGATGCCACTGAAAGGCATCTTTTGGGTCTTTGTAGGGTGGAAGTGCAGAATGGGGGAATTTTTCCAACAGAGAGTTACAGACAGAGTGAGGATCACTGAGCTTTGATTGTTCTTGATGCTTTTGGGCACGGGGACCAGAGTACTGAAATTCTGAAGTATTCTAGAGCTAGGTACTGAGGTTGTGCCCAATTTGGCAGGGAGATTTTGGTCATTGTGGTAACGTGAGCAAATTTGGAGCTACAACAGCTGAGGATCGACGTCAAACACATAAAACTAGTATGTATGAGTGAATTATATTGATAAATTTATGTTTAAATTACAGTTGTTAAAACCAGGTAGGATTTAGGAAATTTATTGTGGTTAGGTTATTACAAAAGGATTGACCTTGTAAATTTGTCAACATGATCTCAATAAGGATCAATCTTTGCCTCAAAGGTGTTCTCATTCCAGTTTGCATATGATTTGTTTGACGAAATTCCTGTGTTATTTCTTGAAGTGAAATTCCCAGGTTTGCAATCAAATTGTTTGAAGAAAGGTGTCAGAGAGCACTTTTAAACATTTGCTCGAATATATTGAAATTATTGCTTGGTACTTAAGTCCCATCTACTATGTGATTGCTTTCAAATGTTGAGCATGCTCTTGTAGAGCTTGGAAGGCTGTAGTAGAGTACAAGATCAGAGGTAAAAGGTCATTCATCACCACTGCTCATGATGTATTGAAGGCAATCCTCCGTGTGCAAACCAGGATCCACTATTGTGAACTTTTCAGTTTGCTATATATATATATCAGTAGTTCAAATTACTTATGAATGCTATTTGTTATCTTAGTAGCTGACCTGAAGTCTTGTTACTGAGTTGTGTCATTGTTCAAGCAACAAACAAAATCTACATAAACAACAATTCCTCAACAAACTCTTTCCCAATGGCTTCACTCTAAAATCACATCTATTTGCACTCTTGTCTGTCGCTGTTAGGAGCATGGAGTCTAATTGATGTCATAGAGTCATCATTGCTAAAAGTTTGTAAGCAAGCTTGTTAAGTCCATTTGTAATGCAAAGTATTGAGGAGTTGCTTATTATTGTTGTTGCTAGTGAGGTGTCTTAGTGGTCTTATAATAGTCATGTATACTGAGTGGGCTGGTTGCATGCATTTTAAAAAGAATGCTTATGTTGTGAAAGGTCTTATGTATTGAGTCAATTACTGCTATGTACTTTTGTTGAGCTGTTGGTCAAAGTCTTGCTTGATGTACTTGTCATCGTGGGCTAAAACATGGATGAAACCTTCACAATTTCCCTTAATAAATTAGCAGTAAAAACAACAAACCCTTTTCAAAAGGGGTACGTGCTATCCTATAGCTGGGCCAACCAAGTGATTTGCAAGAAGAACATGAGATGTGACACAAACTCTTTGCACTTGGGACATATTTGAAACACATGAGGGTTGCAACAAAAGCCCTTCTCAAATTGGAAGAATTGGATGGACTCCTTTCTCAGGAAATTAGTCAGAGGGGAATAAACTAATTTGGGCTTTAAAACCAGCCATGCTTGCCCTAATACAAAACAAGTTCTTGGAGTACCCTTGTGTAGGGGTCACACTTCCAGCTCCAGTTGCCTCGTCTCAGTAGTATCATGACGTTGACCGGACCTTGTTGATTTGGGGTAGCATCAGATGTACTTTAGCCATGAAATTTGGTGGAGAGGTTGGGGCACATGAGATCTCCAATATTCAGAAAGGGTTTGGGCAGATTCTAGACAGTTCAGGAGATATTAAAATAATTAATATTTTTAATGGAATCCCTAAGTCTAAACTTAGGGAAAATAAAATATTAATGTGGATTAATATGAAACTGTGTTAGAATGGTCCAAAAGACATGGATCGAGCCAGATCTAATCTTAGCCGTTGATTAGGGACTTAATCTCGGCCGTTGACATGTCAACAGGAAATGTATAAGAGGAGGTTGGAGGGTCACTTGGAGAATACACTAGAGTGATTAGTCATTCTATTCTCTAGAGTGGGGTTTTTTAAGAGAGATAGAATTACTGATCAGGAGATGCAACTAAGGGGAATTTGAGTACAGAGAGACAGAGAGGCAGAGATATTGCCGGGAGAGTAGCGCAGTAGCCGGGGAGAGGGACGCAGAGCTAGCCAGGGGTCACGCAGGGCCACGCAGAGGTAGCCGGGAGCTGTGCAGAGCCTCAGAGAGGTTAGCGTTGCTGACGCAGAGGGCTAGAGGGCTGATGCATGGCCTCCTAAGGCTGATGTAGACCCATCCGGGGTGATGCAGGGCCAATGCTGGGTAGAGAGGGGTTGACGTAGTCCAGAGAGAGGCTGACGCTGGGGTTTCTGGGGCAGATTTGCGTTGAGTAGCTGCCAGAAGATTTATTTGGGTTTTCAACCAGGAGATTTGTCAGAAACTGAGAGGTATTACTGCCAAGGAAATTCTTTGTTGGGTAAGCCAGTTTCAGCACCCAGATTGTACTCTGATATTGCTTAATAAGAAAACCCTCAGATAGCTGCACCAATTTTCCCACATTGGGTTTTTCCAGGGACATTAGTCCAAAATCAATGGTGTCATATGGTGTGATTATTTTTGTCTTCTTTAGTTGTTGATCTATAATATGTTGAGCATGCACTAGTGTTTATTTTCAGTATTTACATTGTAAATAACTTTTTAAGTAAAATAACAAGTAAGTAGGAATAAATCAGATAAAGTGCATGAAGGGTTTCTAAGTAAGTAAACTTAGAAATTTCAACATGGTATCAGAGCGTGATTGCAGATCACAGGAGGACTAAGGACATCAACCGAGCGGAGCAATAGCAACAGAAAATAACTGTCTCGAGGTGACGAAAGTTTTTTCTAGCAGAGCAGCAATAAGGAAAGGGTGATGTGGTGCCTGCGTCATCAAAGGTAAGCCGGGAAGAGGCAACACAGAGGCTAAGAAAGGTAAAGGGAGCCTCACGCAGAGCCACACAGTGGCTGGGAGGGCTAAGGCAGTTGGCTAAGGAGGCCAGGTTGCTGGTGCCAAGATTGCGTAGAGCTTGGGAGCTCTCACTTTCAAGTTGCTGGGGTTTAGAAGGCTGTGGGAATATTGTAGAGTGGAGTTGGTGATTCACTGTAGTTAGAACAACGCCTGACAGAGCAAGGCCAAGAGGAGTTGCTATCGAGGGTTTCTAGCCGAGGAACCCGGATCAGTGGTGCAATTGCACAAGATGATCAGAGTAGGGGGCATCTCGACAGCGGCAGAAGGATTTCCAGGAGGGAAATCAGGACTCAGAGGGAGTCCAGAAGAGAACTTCCAGACGGGACGTAGAGACTCAGAGTAATCTAACAGAGAACTTCCAGGAGGGAAGTAGAGGAGCATCATGGCACTACACGGAGTAAGAGACCAGGATAGACTGGACGGAGCGTCGAACTTCGCAGTCTGGAAGACCAGAATCTTATCCGTACTTTACAGAAATCGTGTCAAGAACTTCGCCTTGAAGGTAATAGCTATCCCAGTCGACCCCAATGATAATGACAAGTATGAGGAGGCAATGGCGAGGGCCAAGAGCATCATCCTTGTCGGGGTCAAGGACCATGTAGTACCGCACATAGTTGAGAAGGAAACGACATTTGAGATGTGGGAGGCTCTAAAGAAATTGTACCAACATACTTCTGTGCTGAGAAGAATGCTACTTGAAAATCAGTTGAGGTCGTATCAGTTGAAGAAGGGAGAACCGATTGACACCTTCCTAGGAGGACTAAATGAAATTCGAGATTAGTTGACTGCTATAGAAGTGGCACCGGATCAGGAATTGATGGTGAGGACAACGCGGAATGTTGCCTCAGAAGACTGGGAGGTATTTTTCCAGAGTATACTGGGCAGAGGGACTCTCCCACCTTGGGACGAGATGTGGGCAACTCTTCACCAGGAAGAGATCAAACGACAGTCAAAGACAGGTAGTAGTAGCAAGGGGATCAAAGTCAAGCAGGAGGAGGAAGATGTTTCCCTAACATCTGAGGGAAAGTAGGAAAAGCGGAAGAAGAAAGATCTCTCCAAGATCAAGTGCTTCCACTGTGGTTAGTTGGATCATTATACGACCCAATGTCCAAGGAAGAAGAGTAAAGGAGAGTCTTCTGAGACTAAGGCAGCGCCAGCACGAGCATAGAAGGAAGTTTTGACAGATGATGACTTTGCCATGAGTGCACATGCACCACTTGAGCGGAAGTGGGGAGACATCGAGCTGTAGTCATATGGACTACAGGCGATGAGGGGCAAGATCCTTGAGGTACCCAGCCTCTTGGATTAGACCTTGCTACGGGAACCCCAAAGAGGAGTAGCAGGACTGGCTGATGTGGGTAGAGACAGATGCGGATGGAGCGGCAAAGAGAGCTACAGTGCAGGAGTCCCGAGACAGTGCGAGGCTAGCAGGCTGTTGCAGTGCGAGAGGCATAGGAGTCTTGCACCAGTGCAGGATGGCACAAAAAGGTGTGCAACGGTGCAGGATGCAGGGAGTTGTTGCAGCATCGCAGAGGTCAAACAGGGAGCACTTGTCAGTGGTAGAGGGAGCTTCAGCATCAGTGGGCGTCTCTAGCCCAACAGGGAGGTCAGATTGGGAGATCAGTTACTTACTTCTAAGTAACTGAGTTGCAGTGTAGTAGTGGGCAGCGCTAGGACACTCGTGTGACCCACATGTCATTTGGAGAACCAGAGGTTATTACAAGGGGCCAACCCCTTGGCCACTGCTTTTGAGGGTCCTATTCTTCATTGTGGCACCCATGGACCTCATTAGGCCTCTTAGAGGGCCCTACGACATGCATAGATTATTATTTGACCTCTTGAGAGGCTTACTCTTTCATTTATGAGCTAGTTTGATGGGCTTGTCACCAAAAGTTGAATTATTTTAACATCATTTTATTTTTGGGGCTTATATAGGCCAAGGAGGCTAATTTGAACTCTTAATTTGTGTATAAATACAAGTGAGATGAGTTTATTTTCTCATCATCACTTTGGATTAGATTTCTTCTCTCTCTTCAGAATTTCACACTTTTTCTAGAGGATGAATTGGAGCTTTATGGATGAATTTTGATGTATGGACATTGGTTTATATTGTCTTGGAGCTTCTCCTTTATCAATTGTGGATGGTTGGATATACTCTGTTACATGTAAGTACATGCTTTTAATGTTATTCTTGTTTTACTTTTTGATATACATTGGACTGGGTTTTCGCTATTTCTAGGGCTAATCGCTGCATGCATTTATTGCTTAAAATTGTGGAATTTTGTCTCTATTATGGCATCTCTCAATGTATGGGTCATATAATATGAACGAAATCTCCTAGGGGTAATTTTATAAAAGAATTCGACCTTGATAAGCCATTTCCTTTGCACATCGAAGTATAAAAGCTACAATATTTCTCTCCTTGACCTAGAAGGTTAGCGAAGTGATCTTGAGGCCTCCTTGACCAAGAATCAAGAATCTACTCATTCTTTCATCATAGATTCTATTCTCCCAAGACTAAGGCATTGATCTACCAAAAGGTGGTCACCAAAAATCACGTCCTTTCACCTTCATTAAGGTCTAGCCAAGTTGAGGTACCTAGGGCATCAATTTCTGGACAAGCTAACCCTCCAAAACGTTCGATCTCCTAGGGTCTCCTGCGTTGGTGTTTCCTCAAGGTCTCCTCCAATTTTGAAGCCATTTCGACAATGGAGTTGGGAGAATAGCCAAGCCCTAACTCCATCATCAAACTTTGCCTTAACATCCCCAAGGCTAACACCTCATAGGATCAAATAAACACTTTCAAGTGAAAATCCTTTCTTTGATTTCCCACCTTCTCTAGGGTAAGAACATCATTGGTTGCCATACTCATTCCTCCTATCCTAGACCGGGTCCACTTGGTCTTGTGTAGTCCCACTCCTTTGAAAAGACAATTCTTCAAGAACCATCCGGGATAGCAATTACAATAAAAGGATTTTAGGGAGTGGGAATTTCTTTCATAAGTCATATCTCATAAGCCTAACCCTTAAATTCACCCTTCCTTTCCGTAGAAGACATTGTACCTTACTTAGAACGCAAGTAAGCCTTATCTTTCTAACTCTTCTAGGAAAGGGATCATTAGGGTCACCCCCATCATCTCATTGAATTATCCTTCATTGGTGACTCCATAATAAACTGTGTTTCCTCCCATCGGTGAAAGTTTGTAAATAGAAGGGAGCCTTAGCTGAGGTGACAGTGGGCTAAGTATCCATTTGTTTCCATTGGTCTAGCATTTTCCCTTTAGGTCCCCTGCTAGTTTGAGTGGTAATAGACCCTGTGGACCAATCCATGCCCAAAAGTGTGCATGATAAGTAAGGAAAATTACTAACTATACTAATGAAAAGTCATACCTTTGGGGTTGGGAGGCTCACCTTCAAACTGATGATTATAATAGATGGCCGAGGGACCACATGGCCAACTCAGGTAGCAGAGATAATGGAACATCGAGGTATTTGGTGGCTGCTGGCTGCCGGTTGAGGACCATCTAGGAGAAAAAAATTCTCCTATGCATGCTACCCACAAGTAGTGGGTAACATAGCCCATCAACCAGCCCTAGAAGCCCTAGCCGTCCTCGTTAAAGGGCTGATCCATCACTTGGCTTCAGGTTTATATATCTAATACTGGTGTTGTAGGTGTTTGGAAGAGTCTAGGTGCACTCAACAAGCTCATCTAGCCATCTCATAAGTTCTTAAGGCCAAGGGTTTGCTCTCTAACCTTATGTCTTTCCTCACTGTTTTAAATCAAATCTGAAGACATCTCATAACTGTGATAAAATCTCTGAATACGCATCCTAAAACTCATTAACACAAGCCTATAATCATCACACATTTAATCTCAAGTGATAAGAAAGATTTATGTCATTGCGTTTGTGGTGTTCTAAAGTGATTTTAGAGGACTGTCATATGGTTTATGAGGTTGGATATATGCCTTTATAATTCTGATATAAGTCATAACAGTGATGAAAAGGGCATCTTAGAAACCTTTGAGTTCATAAGAACTCATCTTGAAGCTTTGAAGCATCATTTCTCTTATCTTAAGTTATTGGCAAAGTGATTTAAGTGGGCTGCTCTAAGTTTTCTCTTCATCTTGTGGCTGAACTAATTATTGTGGAAATATAGTGAAAGAAAAGTGATTGTTGTCTTGATGATCATTCCTTGCTTCTCCCATGTCTTTCATTTCATCATTGGCATAGTCTTGCTTTTTGCATCTCATGGTTGCGTACAAGTGCTCCTAAGCTAACAACAAAGTGTTAAAGTGATTTCTTGTATAAGAAGTGGTTCATATTCTAGTTGGTCATTTCATTTGAAGATCACTGTTAGCAATCTTTCTTGATGATAATTGTGCTCTCGCAATAAGCGTTGGTTAAAAGGGTGAATCTAATTGCATATATTTGATGTAAGAAGCTTCAGTGATTTCTACTGCTCTAAATTTCTGTTGATATTGCATAAGTGTATCTTTCTCTTTTTTGTTTGTTACTATTGGAGCATTTGTTGTCAAAGAACATAATTCCAAAGTAGCCTATTGTGTCTAATTGCTAAAGTGACATAAGATTGCTCTCGCTCCTTATTGTTGTCATTTAAAAAAGATTGAGATGGCTAATTGTTAAGATCACTGTAAGCATCATCTTTGGAGTTTTAAGGTAAAATTTCAATAATAAGTATACTGTGGTCTTAAGGGTGACTTCACTCAAATCTTAGAATTGAATAATCCCTATTAGAGGTTTCCAATTGTGTTTCAAGCTTTCCTGTCTCATTCTTGGCATTGTTCATTGTCTCCTTTGGTTTCTAATTTTCACATCAAGTTGTGAAGGATCCATTGATAGTTTTGTGCTCATTGCTTTCCATTGTCATCAAATATTTATTTAGAGCACTTATTGGGATTGTTTGTTTATTGGATTGTTCTTGAATTGGTTCATTTTGAAGCACTTTAATTGGCAAATCAAGTGATTTATTGTCACATTGTTTTAGTTGAGATTGTTCCTATAATTTTTCTCTAAGTACTCTGTTTACACTCTCGTTTTGAACATCATAAGCATTGAATCTTAAGTAATTTAACTTGAAGTACTTAAAGGTCATTTAATAATCTCACTTAAAGCTGTCACTCATATCTTGCATATCATTTAGGATTAGAGGTGCATCTATAAAACGTACCTCCAAGCATAAGCTTGGTCGAAAAAAGATAGGACAAGCCTTTCTCGCCCAACTTGTGAAGTTCAGACCCTCATTGTGGCGACCTTGCAGTTCTCTTGTGGACAATCCCCTATAGGAACAGAGGCACTTGGCTGATTAGAACCTCACAGGAGGTATTGTTAATAAGGCCATAGCGTCCTTCTTGCAGGCTTCTCTCTACAACCTACATTTGAAACTGACTTCAAAACAGTTGAGAGTAAGGATTCACTTAGAATAGGCATTCTAATTAAAATTAACCAAGACCTTGCATCTCACTTAGTTTTAGGTGTTGCATCTCATATAGGATTGTTTTTCATCCTAGCGGCCACTGTTCATCCAGTAACTCGGAATTTAATCTATATTGTGCAAGTAAATTGACTCCTAAGGCACTGGTCTCTAATTGATAATTTCAATAAATTTAATCAAGTTGTGTTGAATAATTAAACTTGCCAATTATCCCTAACCAAGTTGCTAGGCCATTCAGTTGTGTCTCCCCAACTCATCATCTCATTCCTAGGGACTAACCCCCTTAGCCTGATATAGGGAGATGGAAAGAAAGAGGGTCGGGATCAGAGTGACAACCCCTACCCTAAACGATGTCGCATTCTTGTGTACAATTTGAGCGACAACATGCTCAATGTTAAAATATAGCGTTTATTCTTATCTCCTCTCTGTCCTCTCGTGTGCTCATGTATGCACTCTCCTTGATGTCTGTCTTTTTATCTTCAATCCTTCCACATACTTCACTAAGCAAACCCTGTATGTCATGCATGGGCTCTACTGTTACTGAATCTGCTTAGTTTTATCATCAATCAATTGGTATCTATTGCAACTGATTACAGTTTATTTATCGTTTCCTTCAAAATTTTAATTTGCACAAGCTTCCAATAATGAGTTGCTTGGATGTTTCTAGGTGCTATTTTGGGATTGGAGAAACCAGAGGCAAGTAGCATGTTTGGAGGAGTGCCATATGGAAGACGTTACTCAGGTTTGTATTTGGGGTAATAAGTTGGATGCCCTTTGTGGGGAAATCAAGTTTGTTTCTTATTCTTTAATTTTGCGGCAGGGGAGACCATGATTGGTACATATAATTTATGTTCAATAGTTTAAACTACAGATATTCTTGGTGCTTGAAGTTATAATTTTTCTGCATTGATCTTAGATTACAAATTACTTTTACTGTTAGATTACAAATAACTTTTACTTGGCAGCTATGGGAATGTAGAGTCTAGACTAGTCTAGATTTCTCAGAAGCAACCTAAGGTGCTATTGATGTCTTTCAGGTTCGTTTTCATCCAAACTGCAAGGATAAACTAGTTTCTGCTTCTGTGGATGGATTAATGTGCGTAATTGATACAAAGGGGAATATCAATGATGATGACCAACTTGAATTTGTAAGTACTCCTACAGTGACACCATCAAGGAATAATCATCTTTTGGAAAAACTGAAAATTTAAAACATATATCTTTCTGAATATGTTCACTGCAAACAAGATTCTGATGAAACTGGTTTGTGATTGGGCTTATGGAATTATCTGTAGATAAAGTAATTTGAAGTGGGGACAACTAATCATCAAACTTGAACCTTTTTGTGTGTGTTGAATATGTGGATAATGGTTTGGAAATATCCAGCATGTGTAGCTTCTTCAGCAATATATGGTAGAAGGCAATGGAGATGCTTGTTTCAGTTGATAATTTAGTCTGGGAGGGTGCAAACAGATGAGCAAAGCTCTTGTTCCAGTGTGGACAGCTCCATTGGCCTTGGCCAATGCCAATGCCAAGGACAAAATGGATCACTCTTGACCTTGCACAGCGCCAATTAAGCTTCAAGTTAGAGAGACTGCCTACAAGCTAACTATACCTGAATTCGCAGGATTCACAATCCTGTGTGGGATGATAACACTCAAAATACGTCCTGTTGAGATTCTCTCCCTGGATTAAGGACATTTGTGTTTAATCTCAGATAAGTTCCTTCTCTTGTTATAAGACCCCTATCCTTATTAATTGTGAGATGCATAGAAGATGCCACTTGGTCTGTGACTCTGTGTAGGAGTTCCTTGAAAGATATCAAAGATGTTCTTAATGGAGTGAGATGCTGTAATGTAAACACAATGGTCTCATTGAATAACTTCGTTCATGTTTAGTTGAATGGATGTTACTGCTACTGACATTAGCACTTACGGACCCTCATTTTAGTGTAGGCCTTGATTAGGAGGTCTGTACGGATGCCCAATAAGAGTCAAGTAGGACACCACATACTTAGAAATCTACTTTCTAAGATGCAGATTTCAATCTTACTGCAGAATTTCATGTTTGAGAAGTTATCATCTTGTAAGTTATAATTCTGGGTAGCCTAGCTTTTAATGCCTTCCAAAGTTCAAATGGATAGCTATGGAGTCATAGATGCAATTAATTTTCATGTCATCACTTGTAGGTAAGGACATATTCTTTTGGCTTATTCATCTTATCTTTGATCAAGTTCTATAACATAATGTAGTCATGTGGCCACTGATCCTGTTGATGATTTTTTGTATTGGGAGGTATTTACTATTCCCGCATGCCCAAGTCATATTGAAGAAAATTAATATATATATATATATATCTATACTTTCTTTTGTTATTTTGGAGTGCAAGTCGGCCCAACCATGTGAAGGGGTGTGTCCCTTGGCTTATTTTAGCCCATTCGACGATTATAAATACATGATGTGAGATTTCATTTTTATCACCGAGCGAGTTTTTCTTCACCTTTCTGAGGGCAGCAAGTAGCCACTGCCAAATTTAGAGAGGTCGAGTTAGAGGGCCACAGGGGCCGTAGGCCACTGACAGCAGGAGCAGCAGGGTGAATTTGACCATAGCTGACTGGTTTTGATCAGTGTTATCTTGTTGCTGATTTTAACCAGGTTTGATTGGTATATTTTGACTTGGATTTTGGCAAAGATTTGTAGACAAATTGGATTTGTAAACCTTGCTAAAGAACAATTTCTCCTAGAAGAAAAGTTGCTGGGTTTTCTCCCAAGGTTAGGTTTCCCAGGGTAAAAATATTGTCTCTATTGTGCATGACAGTCTTTCTCTGATATTTACTGTTTCCACTGCATTTACTGTTGAGATGATTAGGAGGTCTGTACGGATGCCCAATAAGAGTCAAGTAGGACACCACATACTTAGAAATCTACTTTCTAAGATGCAGATTTCAATCTTACTGCAGAATTTCATGTTTGAGAAGTTATCATCTTGTAAGTTATAATTCTAGGTAGTCTAGCTTTTAATGCCTTCCAAAGTTAAAATGGATAGCTATGGAGTCATAGATGCAATTAATTTTCATGTCATCACTTGTAGGTAAGGACATATTCTTTTGGCTTATTCATCTTATCTTTGATCAAGTTCTATAACATAATGTAGTCATGTGGCCACTGATCCTGTTGATGATTTTTTGTATTGGGAGGTATTTACTATTCCCGCATGCCCAAGTCATATTGAAGAAAATTAATATATATATATATATATCTATACTTTCTTTTGTTATTTTGGAGTGCAAGTCGGCCCAACCATGTGAAGGGGTGTGTCCCTTGGCTTATTTTAGCCCATTCAACGATTATAAATACATGATGTGAGATTTCATTTTTATCACCGAGCGAGTTTTTCTTCACCTTTCTGAGGGCAGCAAGTAGCCACTGCCAAATTTAGAGAGGTCGAGTTAGAGGGCCACAGGGGCCGTAGGCCACTGACAGCAGGAGCAGCAGGGTGAATTTGACCATAGCTGACTGGTTTTGATCAGTGTTATCTTGTTGCTGATTTTAACCAGGTTTGATTGGTATATTTTGACTTGGATTTTGGCAAAGATTTGTAGACAAATTGGATTTGTAAACCTTGCTAAAGAACAATTTCTCCTAGAAGAAAAGTTGCTGGGTTTACTCCCAAGGTTAGGTTTCCCAGGGTAAAAATATTCTCTATTGTGCATGGCAGTCTTTCTCTGATATTTACTGTTTCCACTGCATTTACTGTTGAGATTTCTATGTATAATTGATCAATGATATCAGTGGCATGAATAAATTGTTTGAAGATCATTCGGAAGTAATTATCAGATCAGAAAATTGGTTTCTACTGTGCATCTTGTAGAAATTAAACACTTGTTTGTGGGTTACACTCTTTCTTTGAAACTTTTATTTAAAACTATCTTCTAGAATGTGCACAAGAAAGAAGAATAAGTTACATTAGTCTGTACTTGAGCAATGTAACCAGTAGTGGTGCAAGGTCTTCTGGTTTGTGCCTTAGCCAGTGAAGTCCTTGACTTAGTCTTTCTCTAGCATGGATGCGAGTTCTTGAGATAGACTTCAATTACAATGAGTTGATTTCCAGTTTGTTGGAATGGTCATCAAGATTACATGTGTAGTGTGTTGATTTTTGTAGCTTGGGAGGTACTCCAAGCCTTGGATCAAGGGTTTGGAGGAAGGGGCTCCACAAGTGGCCTTGTGGGCTTGAAACCCAAGCCCAGGATTTTGTACCCAATGTTGTTGTGCCAAAACCATGACGAGATTGCAACATGTGATGGATGTGGATGATAGTAGATGACGAGACGAATCCAGCACATAAAGAATCGTCCGATTCCGAGTTGTCGTTGAAAAGATATTAATTTTTGAAGTTAGAAGGTGGGCTTGTGGGTTCAGTTTCATGTAGGCTTGAGTTGGACAAGCCACATGATGGGTTGTCAAGCCACCTTAGAAGTGTTCATTGATGTCCCACACAAAGGGATAAAAGGAGGACTTGTGTGAGACATTTTCATATATCCTTGAAGATCAAAAGGGAACTTGCATTAGAGAAGGAGACCTCTGTTTTGTGCCACAGGTTGGAGGCAGTTTCCAGCAAAGAGAAAGAGGGCTAGCTGAGCCTCTTTGTGACTGTTTGGAAGCCTAGTTTACCTTGTAGCAGGGCCGAGGATAGAGGATGACTTGTAGAGTGTTTTATGATATGGTTTGATGTGTTTTTTTATGGACAGACTTCACCGAGGTAGCCACAGAAGGAGAGGAGACAAGTGCGTGGGGTTCATGGGTCTGTTTAAGGCCTGTCTTTGTCTTTTCTAAGGACCAAATTGCAACAGAGGCAGCCGCTGGCTCAAAGGGGCAGTTTTGATGGCGTTCTTGGCATGATTGGGGTGGATTTTTTCTTCTACAAGGAGGCTGCAGCCTGTGAGGCTAATTCTGTTGAACCACAGGCCTAGTTCTCCCTAGTGAAGGGTCGTAAGACTGAGAGGCAGTATGCTGGGCTTTTCTCCTTGAAATAGGGTATGCCTAGGGCTTGTTTGTGGATGGAATTAGCCCAGATTAGCAGGAATTGTGGAAAAAAGTTAGAAGGAGGAGGCCATAGCTGTAGAAGAGGTTTGGGTGGAGAAAAGGAGTGCTGTTGCAGCTTGTCAACGACCCTAACCAGGTATGCCAGACCTACAACAGTTTGCACCAGCCCTTCAGAAAGCAGGTGTTGGATTCTAGTTAGATTAAATGGATGGACATATTTGGAGGACTGTAGGAGCCAAGAAGTAGGGCTGATGCATGTTAGAAGCCCTAACCAGTGGGCAGCTTCTGTAGTAGTACATCGTAAGGAGCAGATTACATCAGCAGCTTATGCGTCATGTCAAGAGGAGCAGCAGAAGGTTGCAGAACAAGTGTGGTTGTCCTCTTTAGTTGATGTGACTTGCAGGTGAATGGGTGTCCTAAGATAAATTTGTTAGCAGCCATGTGGAAGGGTCTCCATAGGTGTTGGATGCACTGACTAGGAGCAGATGCTACAACAAAGATTGTGTTGGGAAAAATACTGGGGGGGGGTGTGAATCAATATTTAAACTTACACAATAATAATTTTTCTTTTTCAAACTGTATTCGCGATTTTACAGAAACCAAACAACATATGTCCGTGACTATAATGAATGAGACCAACTTATAGATATTAAACTTGTAAAACAACTAATTCATTGTCTGCTGAACTTAAATCAGAGTGTGATGCAGTTACTAAGCAGTAAACAGATGCAGTGAGAGCAAAATAAATCAACACACATAAGCAACACACATGAACACCAAGATTTTTAGGTGGAAACCCAATGTGGGAAAAAACCACCGCTTCTGTCGTCTCAGTCTTCAATTTTCTTATTATTAAAAGTGTTTACAAGTTTTGTACTAGTGCAGACTCTATGCAGGCATCTACCTATTGAAGGCTACAACCTTCACTCGTTTTCCAACTTCTACTGGAAGGGAGCTCCAACCCCCTAGCTCTTGTACTAGCTGATATGATTACCAGTACGTAGGCGCCGACCTATAGAAGGCTACCACCTTCACTCATTATCTAGGGACCATGTTTCATAAATTTTCAGAGTGGATACTCCTGGTACACATCAATCGCCATTGCAATACAACCATCAAATACAACTGCATCTACCAATCACTGAAACCCATCAACTCTGAAGCAAATCACAATCAATCAATTTGAACAGTTAGATCTCTATCACCAGAACACATAGCTGAAACCAGAACACTGCATCAACAACCAGAACAGACTGCAACCTCAAAATCATATGTCAGAATGTATACGGTACTTCAATGAGGACAACCTGCATATATACGCTACTTTCTGTAACCCAACTTGCGTATACCTCTAAATATATTGAATCATAAATCTTCTGAACTAGAAACTGTACCAACTGAAAACATTCTGAAGATCTACTGTCATATTACAGAGTTTTAAAAAGATAGTAGCAAAGATCACCCTTCTTACAATATCCTTATACAATCAGATCCAATGAAGACATCATTAACAAACAATAGTAAAATAGTAGCAATGATAAGATAGATTAGTAATTTCTAAACAACAAGCCATTCCTCTGCATACACTACTTGGAAGTGCCGAATCTGCGTGTATACGCGCCTTCACCGAGGCGAACTTGCGTATAGATCTGCAAATAATGATTTATAACTTCACAGCTTTTCAAGACTTCAGATATACCCAGATCATAGCATTTAAAGGATAAAACATGCGTTAGCGCTCAGATCTAGCCTATCCATTATCAGATCATACAATGATAAGTCATTTCAGGTCTCATGATCTTGATTCAACATTGTATCCAAGGGTGCACAAGATGTTTAAGATCTATATCATAACAATAACCTTTACAACACAAAATATACTTCAAATAGAAGTATTCATAAAAAAAACTTTTCACATGCACATTTAGCCCTTTGATCTTCTCCTCCTTATATATTTAGACCTTTGTCAATACCATGCACCAAAACAACACTTAGAACCTATGGTATTCTTAGACAGGATCAAGTAACCATTATTCCGCTCAATATTGTGGGCTAATACCATATGGATCCTTGGTATTCTTTAACCATAAATTTCCATCCCATACGCGCTTTTCATTCTGTGAAACTGCATGCATATGTATACGTGCCTTTGATTCTATGAACCTGCGTGTATACGTGACTTTGACTAGGTTAAACAATGTATACAACTTAAAACATTCTCTTTCTTGAATTTCTTGATTCTGATCTGTAATCCTTTGTCCCATCATCCTGTTCTTTTGTGCCATTACTTTGTTACCTTTGAATTGACCTGTTACAATGTGAGTCACCCATCATACATCACTTTATCATTTCTGAACTGACCTGTGTATAAATTTGGTTATCATATATGTGAGCTGCCATCAAGGACAACATATGTACCATAATGCCAACAGATTGGTCACTCGTGGTCAGTTGGAGGGCAACGTGAGAGTGGAGCAAGTGTGGACAAGGATTGGGTATTTATGGTTTGCTGGAGGACAACATGATAATGCCCAAGTTGGAGCTCGGCGTGCACCATCTTCATGGACCTATGTGGTTTCTAGAGTGGCAGAAGTTGAGTGATCTAATAATCACCCTATGAGTGACCTCAGTTAAAGATTTATTAAATGAAGGTATTACAGACTCATATGTTGGTGTGTGTATCTATGTTATTTAAACAACGGATCGATCAGATTGCAAATACATAGACATTTGAAATGGAAAACAATAGAGAAACACGGTAAACAAATACAAGAACACAAGAATTTAATAAGGAGTTCACCCTATCCTCTAGGGCTACATCTTCGGTCCAACTCTCAGTGGTGGCCTTCTTTTTATTGTGCCTTGAAGCAGAGAATTACAATGAAGGAGCTCAATATGAGTCTCTTGAAACAGATTGGCTTGGCAGGGTGGTTCTTGGATTCCCCAAGCCACTGGAGTACACAGACTCTTTTCCTTGCCAGCTCTTTGACCTCTCTGGTCTGACAAATCCTCTCAGGGATGGCTTGAATCTCTCAAGCTCTCTGGTGCTCGACGCTACCCTTGGTCAGCTCGACCCTCTGCCTTCTTTTTGCTTCACTGGTTCTTCTCTTCTCTGTCTTCTGTCTTTGGTGTTCCGTCTTTCAGTTCTCGACTCTCTCTGTGTCCTTTCTATTCTTTGTTCATGGCTTAAAACCATTCGAGCTCATGGTGGTTCGTTTCCTCTTTCGCCTTCGTCGATTTGCCTGCTTGTAGCTGCGCCTGGAGTTCCTTGTTCTCGGCGTCATCATTAGACTCACAGCGATGGCCACTTGTCCTCCTGCGAACTGTGCCAGCTTGCCTCGTCGGTTTGTTTCTTCAGTTACGTTATGGAATGAGTCATTGGCACCGTGGTGGTCAATTCGGACTTCAAATTCTTCTAAATCACGGCTTATTCCCTCGTCAATTCTGTCTTCTCCATTGGGCGCGATCTCAGCCGTTAGATCTGGAGCCCCCAGATCTGACGCCATTCGCTCGTCCCGCACGGTTGACTAGCTCGACCGTTAGCGCGCGACAAGTGGCGGTTTTCTCTCTCCTTCACTTGCCATGCGTCAGGCGTTGAGTGGAATCGCTCATTTTCCTTCAAAACTGCTTACTGCCCATGGACGCCCCCGATCAATACTGTCGGTTTTGGAGCGGGTCCTACTGTTAGCTCTTAGCTTTTATCCCACGGTTTTCCCGTCTCTCATGTAATGGAGCCCTTAGGCCTTCTCCAATTTGAGGTTTTTCGCCTAGCGATGTGCTAATCGTGCATAAAAAATTGCCTCTGTTTCCCGATCCGGGCTTCCCAGGGGCTAATTTTGCCTCCCACGCAGTCTCCATGGGGTCAGCGCGCTTTGACCAAGGTCCTCGTTGTTCCACGCTGGCTGCCATTGCCACTGGTTTAGAGGTGTTCTTGATCGCTGTTTTAAATCCTTTGAAGTCTGTCCCGCCCTGGTACAGCCATGGCTATTTTAATATTTCTTTATGGATCCAATTCGGATCACGACCTTCCCACTGAAAAGCTTTTGGACCACCAAAAGTTGGTTTTATTTCAAGCATCAACTAAGTGAGGGTACTGCTGTCTCACTTGCCCAATCTCCATCCGCTTTGCACTGCTCGGCTTCGAACCTTTGAGTCCAATTCTGAGGTGCTCAACATCTCCTCTGCGCATCGTCCTCACCTTCCTGTCCAAGACTGTGTCTTCTTGCAATTCATTAAGATATTTAGGTAGCAGGTCATCAATAGAAGGCAATTGACTTTGCTGTTCAGATCCTCAATCATTGAAGGTTCAAACAATCTCAAGCAATCTGCATTTACGACTGAGTAGATGTGCATGAAAGTTGGTAGATCAAGGCGAAAAACATTTTCACCAATCTTCTCAAGTATCCTAAAAGGTCCATACCTGATAGGCTTTAGCTTTTTACCTTCGCCTTGCATCATGTCCTTGCTGATATATAGCCAGACCTGGTCTCCAACTTGAAAACTATGCTCCATCCGATGCTTGTCATGCCTTGCTTTGTATCTAGCTTGGCTCTTTTCCAACTGTTCCTGTACTACTTGGTGGATCTCCTGGATTTGTTCAATGAACCTAGTTGCCTTGTCCACATCACACTGTCCATCAACCGTGGTATCTTTACCAAAGTCAAAATCCAAAAGAGACCTTGGTATGAAACCAAACAGGTTTCAAAAGGAGATCTCTGTGCAGAAGAGTGTTTTGCTCTGTTGTAAGCATGCTGCACATAACACAAATGTTCATCCCAATGCTTAGGATGTTTGCTGCAATATCCTCTGAGTAACTGGATCACTGTCATGTTAACTACTTCTTTCTGGCCATCGGTTTGTGGATGAAAAGCTGTGCTTTTCTTTAGTTGGGTGTCCATCAACTCCCATAGACTTGACCAAAACTACCCCACAAATCGGGTGTCTCGATCAGATACAATAGAAGTGGGTAATCCAAAATGAACCCATACATGTTTAAAGAATAGTTTTGCAGTTTGTTTAACTGTAATCTATTTATTACAAGGTATCAAAATACACATTTTGCTGAACCTATCCACAACCACATATAAATAATCATGACCTTTTCTAGACTTAGGCAATCCTCTAACAAAAGCCATGGAAACACTTTCCCAAGGGTGAGAAGGAACTGGTAAAGGAGTGTACAAGCCTAGTTTTCTATTGCTGGGCTTGCTCTTAGCACACGTAGTACACCCTCTTACATATCTAGAAACTGTCTCATTCATTTTTGGCCAATAACAAAATCTTTGCAGCAGTGCAACTGTTTTACTTACCCCAAAGTGACCTGATATCAGAGAAGTGTGTGCTTCTCTAACTATCTTTACTCTCTCAGTTTGTGGAATGCAAAGTTTCCCACAGTGATATAAGAGTCGGTCCTTTACATGATAATCCAATTCTTCTACTCTCTTGCCTCGACTCAAAGTTGCATATACATCTTTAAAGTCTATATCTTGAACATATTGTTCAATGTAGCTTTCATGTAGTACATAATTATGCTTAAGTATAGTAGATTCATTTATAATGGGTCTAGATAACATGTCTGCAACTTTGTTATGTATGCCCTTTTTATATCTGATGATTAAATGAAACTGTTGTAGAAAACCCATCCATCTGTAGTGTCTTGATTGCTGCAACTTAGTCTGGGAGTTTAGATATTGGAGTGGTTGATGATCAGTGTGTATTACTATCTCTTTGCCCTTTAAGTAATGTTTCCACTTTTTCACACTCTGAACTAATGCATACAATTCTTTATCATATGTAGGATAGTTAACTACTACATGATTAAAAGTCTCAGAATGATAACATATGGGTTTACCGTGCTGTGTCAACACTGCTCCCATGGCATAGTCACTGGCATCTGTTTGGATCTCAAACGGTCTTTGTAGATTAGGCAGTGCTAGTATAGGTGCTGTACTAATCTTTTCTTTCAAGGTGTCGAAGGCTTTCTGATGTTTGCCTCCCCATTGAAACACCTTGTTCAATCCTGTCAAAGCATGTGTCAAAGCATGTAAGGGAGCTGCAATTGAGAAAAAATTAAAAATGAACTTCCTCCAATATTGTGCTGCTCCTAAGAAGCTTCTCACTTCTGTAGCAGACTTGGGTTTAGGCCAGTTTACAATGACTGCCACTTTAGAGGGATCTATTTTCAATTCACCACCCCCTACTATATGACTCAAATAATTTAGAGATGTTCTGCCAAATTCACATTTTGAGAGTTTAACATAAAGTTTTTCTCTTTTCAAAGCATCTAATGTCTGCTTAACATGCTTTAAGTGTTCTTCCCACGTTTTGTTAAAAATCAGAATGTCATCCAGATACACAATAACAAAATCATCGAGAAAAGGCCTGAGTACATCATTCATTAATCTCATGAAAGTAGCAGGGGCATTGGTCAAGCCAAAAGGCATAACCAACCACTCATACAATCCCTGCTTGGTTTTGAAAGCAGTCTTCCATGCATCTTGCTTTGCAACTCTGACCTGATGGTATCCACTATGCAAATCCAGCTTGGTGAAATAAACAACTTCCTTCAATTGATCTAAATGATCATCTATGCGAGGAAGGGGATAACATTTGTTGATTGTTATCTTATTTAGTGCTCGGTAGTCAATGCACATTCTCCATGAGCCATCTTTCTTTCTCACCAAAACGGTTGGTGATCCACATGGTGATGTGCTAGGCCTGATGAATACCTTCTCGAGCAACTCTTGCACCTGCTTCTTGATTTCAGCATTCTCTAAAGCAGACAACCTGTACATTCCAATGTTAAGCAATGGAACATCTTGCTGCAAATAATATCATGTACTATTTCCTTTTTGGGTGGCAGACCTTTAGGTTCCTAAAACAGAACATCATACTTTGAAACAATCTTTTCTATATCAGGTTGCTGCTTAGCATTACAACCCTCAAATACATTGGTTTTATCAAGTTTCTTTTCCTTTACAACCATTAGTAAGAATTGTTTGCATGAATTTATCATTCTTTTCATCTGCCCTGAGTTTACGAGAGTATAATTATTCTTGAGCTTGTGAGCTCTCACAAAGTATTCGATTCCATCTTTAACAAGTAGATACTTGTTCTCAGCTCTATAGAAAATAGCTTTTCTATCATACAAGTAAGGACTTCCTAAAACAATTCCACATATATCCAAAGGAATTACATCTAACTCAACCTCATCTACAAATGCTGACCCAAAAGAAAACTTGAGTTTGCACTGTCTAGTCACTTGTAGTTGTGCTTTATCATTCA
>APFE031753441.1:443571-462173 GCA_000404065.3 Pinus taeda
ACCAACACAAGCTTGTCTAACCTTATAGCCTAGAGCTCTGATACCACTTGATCTGATAATCACCCTATGAGTGACCTCAGTTAAAGATTTATTAAATGAAGGTATTACAGACTCATATATTGGTGTGTATGTCTATGTTATTTAAGCATTGGATCGATCAGATTGCAAATACACAGACACTTGAAATGGAAAACAACAGAGAAACACTGTAAGCAAATACAAGAACACAAGAATTTAATAAGGAGTTCACCCTATCCTCCAGGGCTACATCTCCGGTCTAGCTCTCAGTGGTGGCCTTCTTTTTATTGTGTCTTGAAGCAGAGAATTACAATGAAGGAGCTCAATATGAGTCTCCTGAAACAGATTGGCTTGGCTGGGTGGTTCTTGGATTCCCCAAGCCACTGGAGTACGCAGACTCTTTTCCTTGCCAGCTCTTTGACCTCTCTAGTTTGACAGATCCTCTCAGGGATGGCTTGAATATCTCAAGCTCTTTGGTGCTCGACGCTGCCCTTGGTCAGCTCGACCCTTTGCCTTCTTTCTGCTTTTTACTTCACTGGTTCTTCTCTTCTCTATCTTTGGTCTTCAGGGTTCTATCTTTTGGTTCCCTACTCTCTCGTGTCCTTTCTGTTCTCTATTCATGGCTTAAAACCATTCGAGCTCATGGCGGTTCATTTCCTCTTCCGCCTCCGTTGATTCGCCTGCTTGCAGTGTGCTTGGAGTTCCCTGTTCTCGGCGTTATCATCAGACTCACAGGGATGGCCACTTGTCCTCCTGTGAATTGCGCCAACTTGCCTCGTCAGTTCGTTTCTTCAGTTACGTTATGGAATGAGTCATTTTCCAGTGTGGCGGTCAATTCGGACTTCAAATTCTTCTAAATTGCGGCTTATTCCCTCGCCAATTCCGTCTTCTCCATCGGGCGTGATCTCAGTCGTTAGATCTAGAGCCCCCAGATCCGACACCATTCGCTCGTCTTGCACAGTTGACTAGCTTGACAGTTAGCGCGCGATGAGCAACAATTTTCTCTCTCCTCCGCTTGCCACGCATCAGGCGCTGAGTGGAATTGCTCCTTTTCCTTCAAAACTGCTTACCGCCCATGGATGCCCCCGTTCAATATCGCCGGTTTTGGAGCGGGTCCCGTTGTTAGCTCTTAGCCTTTTATCCCACGGTTTTCCCGGCTCTCATGCGACGGAGCGCTCGGGGCTTCTCCAATTTGAGGTTTTTCGCCCAACGATGCGCATCAAAAACTGCCTTTGTTTCCCGATCCGGGCATCCTAGGGGCTAATTTTGCCTCCCACACAGTCTCCATGGGCCTTGGTCAGCACGCTTTGACCGAGGTCCTCGTCGTTCCACGCTGGCTGCCATTGGCACTAGTTTAGAGGTGTTCTTGGTCGCTGTTTTAAATCCTTTGAAGTCTGTCCCAACCTGGTACAACCATGGCTCTGTTTATCTTTCTTTATGGATCCAATTCGGATCATTGAGCTTAGGGGTCTGATCAACTAGGAGCAATTTGAGTAGCCCTAGACTTGTGTGTGGAGAAGGATTTCTACAATAGATGATTGGCAATCTTTCTAGCCCCCCGTGTTCATTGTGGGAGATGGACATCTAGCAGTGATAGGTAGTAGCTCTTCGTGCCCTATGTTAGTCTTCATTGGAGCAGTGTAGGAAGACTATAGTGGGTTGAAGTCCTTGAGTAGCTGAGGAGCAACAATGGGCAAATTAAGAGTTGTTCACAAACGAAGTTGTGAACAACTCAACAAAAGTCTCGGTGTGTTGTGCCCTTGATGGACTAAGGCACAACTAGTGAGCAGATTGAATAGCTGAGGTTTAGTGGCCAGATGGACTTGGATTGTTGATAGAGGCAGTGCTGCAGATTGGGAGCCAAAGGACCAGGCAGGTGCAGGGTACGACCAAGAGGAGCTGAGAGAGCATGTGATAGCCAGATGGTCAGAGTATCTTGTTGACGGTAGATTGGTTGTCGATGGATTGACACTAAGCCCCAGTTTTGTATTCTTGTACAAGTGAATATTTGAGGGCCATTATCCCTAGTACGAGAGCTCTAGACTGTTGTATGATTTAGTTTTATTAATATAACGAAGTTGGGTTTAAAATTGTAAAAAGTTGTGTATATTTTTTGCACTAGTAGATTTACTGCTATTTATATTCCGCTGTGCAAAGTAGTTTCGTTTTGATTCTTGGTTTGGTAGCATCAGTCTCTTAAGATTCTATCCCAGACACCAAGGTCATGGAAAAACATGGTATCAGAGCATGTCTAAGCTACTTTTGAGGGACAATGAATCAAAGTGTGCACAACAAAGCAACTTAGAGGGAGTTGTGGGAGTCTAGATCATGGAGCAAAGGGTTCAGCTGAAGACATGGAGATGTGGTCTTGATAGACTACATGGTGAGATGGGCTGGGAGTTCTGGTGGATTGGTGGTGGACCTGGTGCACTTTAGTATGTTGTGTGGAGGTTTGCAGATCATGGACTTCCTATGTCTTGTCATGGATGGTTGGGACAACTCAAGGACTTGTTTGGCATGCACGACATGAATGAGATTATTTCATGTGATGGACTACATGTTGGCAGGCTAGATTCTTCATCGGATCGTGATATTGCATATCCAAGATTGGAGGGATTTGCACGAGTGGTATTTGATCCAAGAAGATGAGTGCTTGCAGTTTTGAACCAATGGAGATCATGTAGGCTTAGAGGGAGTCTAGCCTCAGAGGGAGCAACCCTATGGAGGTTTGGGATCTTTTTAGATGTGATGAGGCAAAGGCACTACTGGGATTGCCAGATTCATTCAACAAAGCATTAGTGGTGTATGCTAGATGGGTTAGTGTCGCTGGATGATGATGGTTACTTCCTAGTCTTGGAAGTAGCATCCTTGCTAAGAGTGTTGATTTTTGTAGCTTGGGAGGTGCTACAAGCCTTAAGGATCAAGGATTTGGAGGAAGGAGCTCCACAAGTGGCCTCGTGGGCTTGAAACTTATGCTTGGGGTTTTGTACCCAATATCATTGGGCCAAAACTGTGACGAGATTGCAACATGTGATGGATGAGGATGATGGTAGATGACGAGATGAATCCAACACATCGAGAATCGTCTGATTCTGAGTCGTCATTGAAGAGATATTAATTTTTGAAGTTAGAAGGTGGGCTTGTGGGTTCAGTTTCATGTAGGCTCGAGTTGGACAAGCCACATGATGAGTTGTCAAGCCACCTTAGAAGTGTTCATTAAAACCCCACACAAAGGTATAAAAGGAGGACTTGTGTGAGGCATTTTCATATATCCTTGAAGATCAAAGGGAACTTGCATTAGAGAAGGAGACCTCTGTTTTGGGCCGCAGGTTGGAGGCAGTTTCCAGCGAAGAGGAAGAGGGCTAGCTGAGCCTCTTTGTGACTGTTTGGAAGCCTAGTTTACCTTGTAGCAGGGCCGAGGATAGAGGATGACTTGTGGAGTGTTTTAGGATCTGTTTTGTAGTGTTTTTTATGGACAAACTTCACTAAGGCAGCCGCTGCCCGCAACAAGATAGGAGACAAGTGCGTGGGGTTTATGGGTTTGTTTTAGGCTTGTCTTTGTCTTTACTAAGGACCAAATTGCAGCAGAGGCAACCGCTGGCTCAAAAGGGTAGTTTTGATGGTGTTCTTGGCATGATTTGAATGGATTCTTTCTTCTACAAGGAGGCTGCATCTAGTGAGGCTAATTTTGTTGAGCCATAGGCCTAGTTCTCCCTAGTCAAGGGACTGAAGGACTAAGAGGCAATATGCTGTTCTTGTCTCCTTAAAACAAGGTATGCATAGGGCTTGTTTGGGGATGGAATTAGCCCAGATTAGTAGGAATTGTGGACAGAAGTTAGAAGGAGTACGCAACTGTAGAAGAGGTTTGGGTGGAGAAAAGGAGTGTTGTTGCAGCTTGTCAACAACCCTAACCAGTTATATCAGACCTACAACAGTTTGCATCAACCCTTGAGAAAGCAGGTGTTGGATCCTAGTTAGATCTGATGGATGGACATATTTGGAGGACTGTAGGAGCTAAGAAGTAGGGCTGGCGTGGGATGTTAGAATCCCTAACCAGTGGATAGATTTTGCAGTAGTACATCCTAAGGAGCATATTACATCAACATCTTATGTGTCATGTCAAGATGAGCAAGAAAAGGTTGCAGAACAGGTGTGGTTGTCCTCTTGAGTTGATGTGACTTACAGGTGAATGGGTGTCCTAAGAGAAGTTTGTTAGCAGCCATGTGGAAGGTTCTGCATAAGTGTTGGATGCCCTAACTAGGAGTAGATGCAGCAACAAGGATTTGTCACTCGTGGTCAGTTGGAGGGCAGCGTGAGAGTGGACCAAGTGTGGACAAGGATTGGGCATTTATGATATATTGGAGGACAACGTGATAGTGCCCAAGTGGAGCCCGTTGGCACCATCTTCATGGACCTAGGTGGTTGCTAGAGTGGCAGAAGTTGAGCTGAGGGGTCTGATCAACTAGGAGTAGTTTGAGTAGCCCTAGACTTCTGTTTGGAGAAGGACTTCTATAACAAATAATGGGCAGTCCTTCTAGCCTGTGTTCATTTTGGGAGATGGACATCCAATAGTGATAGGTGGCAACTCTCCGTGCCCTATGTTAGTCTTCATTGGAGCAACACAGGGAGATTATAGCGGGCTGAAGTCATTGAGTAGCTGAGGAGCAGCAATGGGCAGATTAAGAGTTCTTCACAAACGAAGTTGTGAACAACTCAACAAAAGTCTCGATGTGTTGTGTCCTTGATGGACTAAGGAAGAACTAGTGAGCATAATGGATAGCTGAGGTTTAGTGGCCAGATGGACTTGAATCATTGATAGAGGTAGTGTTGCAGATCGAGAGCCAAAGGATCAGGCAGGTACAAGGTATAACTGAGAGGAGCTAAGTGAGCATGCGACAACTAGATGGTTAGAGTATCTTGTTGAGGGTAGATTGATTGTCGATGGATTAACACCAAGCCTGAGTTTTGTATTCTTGTACTAGTGGATATTTGAGGGCCATTATCCCTAGTACGGGAGCCCTAGACTGTTGTATTATTAAGTTTGATTAATATAAGGAAGTTGGGTTGAAAATTGTAAAAAATTGTGTATATTTTGTGCACTAGTAGATTGACTGTTGTTTATATTCTGTTGTGCAAAGTAGTTTCGTTGTGATTCTTGGTTTACTAGCATCAATGACTTAAGATTCTATCCTAGACACCAAGGTCATGGAAAAAAACATAGTGTTGGAGCTTCAGTGAGTTGGAGCCTTCTTCAGTTAGACTAAAGGATGAGGTGGCAGTGACAAGTTGAGCTAGAACGAGTTAAGACTTCAATGCTGATTAGAGAGAGAACAAGTTTAGTTCTTAGTTAATTCACAATCACAACTAGGGAGAATCAAAGAGGAACTCGAGCTAGTTAACTCGGTCTTGCTTTAGTTAACTAGCAAAAGCAACTTGTGACACTAGTGTGAACTACTAATTCGATTAGGCCTCCTACTTGTTTGCTTTCTATCTATAAAGAGAAGGATGAAGGCACAAAATTTACAGATCAATTCTTTATTATGGAGTGCACATTCTTGAGGAGCAAGTGCGCACAAATTTAGGAGCCACAAGTGCGCTAGGAAATAGGACATTGTGTGCTAGGAAATAGGAGCTCCAAGTGTGCTAGGAAATAGTAGCAAAGTGCGCAAAGTACTAGGAGCTTCTAGTGTGTAAGGAAATAGGAGCCAGGGATTTCACAAGTATCGAGGAGCAAGAGGATCATGATTGAAGAGCTAGGAAATAGGAGCCAAGTGCGCAAGGTAATAGGAGCTTCTAGTGCGCAAGGAAATAAGAGCCAGGAATTGCACAAGGATTGAGGAGCAAGAGGATCAGGATTCAAGAGCAGGTCTAGACTATCTTCAACAAAGTTCTATTGTGCAAGGCTGAGAATAATGAGGAGAAGCCCAATGCTTTCTCAGGGATACGTTGTTGGTTGCACTAACGACGTGAACTGTAATAGATCCATTTGCTCAAAGATCAATCAATAAAATACCACAACAAAGCAAGCAGGTCTTGCCTTTTGGGTTTCTTGGGTAAAACTAGCGTGTCAATTTTGTGTGCATGTGTTTTTATCTCTGGTGTTTTTCCTTTGCTTCTAGATTGTTAAGAAACTCTGTATCTTGGTGAAAGTAAATTTGGTTTCAGTTTTCAGTTGCCTTGTTTTTAGTGTTTCATGTAAGTAGTTGTAGGGTTTCAAGAAAATTAACATGGTATCAGAGCAGAGTTCTGCATAAAGTCCAACACCAAATTGATCAGTTAATGAAGAGTCTAGTTCAGTTTGAAGGCTTGCGGTAGAGTTCTGAAGAGTAGTATTTTGGATAAGTAGGATGTTGTTCTATGGGCTAAGGGCAGATTACTGTTTCGAGGGAGCCTTTAAATTTTTCTCATGGAGGGAGCAAATCTCAGTTGTGTTGGAAGATAATGTGGTGCTAGAATTTATGGTGAATCAAATAAGTCCACCTACAGATGCCCAACAATTGGTCCAACATAACAAGAATGACACCAAGGCCAGGAGTATCATTCTCGAGGGGGTCAAAGACCATATTATCCTCATCTCCATGGGAAGAAGACAACATATGAGATGTGGAAAGTCATCTTGAAGCTGTATTAGGATTCCAGTGATGCCAGGAAGCTTGCCCTGATGGACAAGTTAAGAAATTTCGGGATGAGCAAAGGAGAGCCCATCATTACGTACCTTTCCAAGTTTATTCTACTTCGGGATGAGCTAGTGGGAGTTGGGGAGACTGTAGTAGACAATGACCTTGTGAGTCTTGCACTACTGGGACTTCATAAGTGTTGGGAAAATTTTGAGGATGCAGTCAGGGGTAGAGAACCTTCCAAACTGGGAAAGACTGTGGTTAGATTGCATCCAAGAAGAAATTTGGAGGGGGATCAAAGCTGGATGATCGGTGAAAATAAAGGACAAGGAGAACTTTGCATTGGCAGACAAAGGTAACGAAGCCAAGGCCAAGAAGGGCCAAGGAAAGGCAGAGTCTAGTGAAAAGGGCAAGAAGAAGAAGAAATATTTGAGCAAGATCAAATGCTTCCATTGCCACCAATTTGGGCACTATGCCACTAAGTGTCCTAATTGGAAGAAGGGGTCTAGTAAGGACCATGTGGTTGCATCTGCTGAGGTAGAGGCATTTTCTTCTCAGTTCGAGAAAGACTTATCATTGATAACTTACATGGCAAGCTCAGTAGGAAGCAATGTATGGTACATTGATTATGGTGCATCCATCCACTTGATCAAGAACAAGAAGCATTTTAGCCAGTTAAAGGAAAAGGACATGCGGTTTCACAATGAGCTAGGAGATGATGGCAAGTACTTGACTGGGGGACTTGGTATTGTCAGCTTTGAGAGGGAGTTTGGTAGCTCTCTCCATCTCAGGGATGTCCTCTATGTTCCAGGCCTTAGGAATAACCTTGTTTCTGTTGCTAACCTAGAGACAAGGGCTATGATGTTAGTTTTAGTAGAGTTAAGGCTTACCTCAAGCACTTAGCTTTTGGATCCATGAAGCAGATTGGTGTGAACTTGAAGAATCTTTATAGGCTACAGGTCGAATGATGCACAACCTTGAGTAGCAAGGAAGGAAGTGCGCATAGCAGAGACTTGGGGGAGCTTTGGCACAAACATGTGGCATTTTCATCATGGGGCACTGAAGATTTTTTAGCATATAGCCACAAGACTATGCTATTTTTAGTAGAGTTAAGGCTTACCTCAAGCACTTTGCTTCTGGATCTATGAAGTAGATTAGTGTGAGGATGAAGAATCTTTATAGGCTGTAGGTTGAATTATGCACAACTTTGAGTAGCAAGGTAGGCAGTGTGCAGTGCAGAGATGTGGGGGAACTTGGGCATAGACACATGGGGCATTTGCATCATGGGGCGCTGAAGATTCTTCAGCAGATAACCACAGGACCACCATAGTGCGCATTCGACGAACATGATGTGTGCAAGGGGTGTACCCTTGGAAAGTATGCCAAGTCATCTTTTTAGGGCCGAGACAATAGTGCTAAAGGGATTTTGGAGCTAGACCATTCAGAAGTATCTGGGTCCTTCTTTTCTCCATCCCTCATGAGACATAGGTATCATGTTACTTTCATAGATGACTATTCTAGAAGAACATGGATTTTCTTTATGAAGAAGGAGGAGGTCTTCCCCAAGTTCATGTAGTTTAAGGCCTTGGTAGAAAACCAAACCAAGATGAAGATCAAAGCATTGAGGAGTGACAATGGCGAGGAATATGTCTTAAATGCTTTTAAGGACGTGTGTGTGTAGGAGGGCATTAGGAGAAAGCTTACAACACCCCATAACCCTCAGTAGAATGGAGTGGCTAAGAGGAAGAACCACAACATAGTTGGAGTGACAAAGGCCATGTTGCGTAACCAGGGGATGCCCATGTTCTTGTTGGAAGAGGCATGCAAAAGTGCGATATTTCTGCAGAATAGGAATCGACACAGAGTGTTTGGATGAGTTACACCAAAGGAGGCTTTCACAAGCAAGAAGCATGATGTTTCTCACTTCCGCATCTTTGGCACCGAAGTTTACTGCCATGTTTCCAAAGAGAGCAGGAAGAAGTTGGAGCCTACAATTAAAAATGGATTTTTCGTGGGTTATAGTGAGATATCTCAAGCGTACAGTGTGTATATACCATCACTTGAGAAGACAATTATCAGGTGAGACGTAAGGTTTGAGGAGGATAGAACTTTGAGGGAATCCTTGGAGCGGGAGCAAGTTGGTGTACCTAAGGAGGAGCTAGTTGCTCCCAAGCATGAGCCTCATTCAATATTACAGATTGAGTCTCAGCTAGGTGGCAAGCAGGCCGTGCTGCAGGATGACAAGGAGTCATTGCAGGATGAGGAGGAGAGGCCAAGATGAGTGGAGGCAACCACTCAATAGGTGACTCCCATCACAGGGAGGAAGACAACCAAGTGGGTCGAGAGGTTGATTCAGGAGGCCAATGAGCGAGTTGAGACTCCTAGCTCTATGCTCAAGCAAAGCAAGCAACCACAAAGGTACGCCGAATATATGGCATTGATGACTAAGTTGTTGGACACAGAGTTTTCTTGTTATGAAGAGGGAGCCTTAGCAGGTTTGGTGGCATGCCATGGTGGGGGAATATTCCTCCATCATGAAAAATGATGTTTAGGAGAATGTGTCATTGCTAGAGGGAAAATCACTAGTAGGCTCATGCTAGGTGTACAAGGTGAAGCATGGAGCAGATGGGAGTGTGGAGAAGTACAAGGCCAAGCTTGTGGCCAAGGGCTTCTTGTAGGTTGAGGGCATCGACTATGAGGAGAGGTTTGCTCTTGGGCTCGTTATTCATCCATCAAGACGAATTGGGCACTTACAACTCTGATGGGATAGAAGATCCACCATATGGACATGAAGATATCATTCCTCAACTGGGTGGTTGAGGAAGAGATTTATATGGAGCAGCCAAAGGGGTTTGAGGCTTTCAGCAGAGACACTCATGTTTGTTTATTGAAGAGAGCTCTTTATGGGCTCAAGTAGGCTTCAAGAGTATGGTACGCTTGCATTGACAACTACCTTTGAGGATTGGGCTTCATTAAGAGTGAGGGGAATGCCAACTTGTACTACATCATGGTTGGGGGCTTCTGCTCATTGTAGTGCTCAATGTCGGCAGTGTTATCTTGACTGGAGCAGATAGCTTGATTGAGGATTGCAAGGCAAATCTTTCAAGAGAGTTTGAGATGAAGGATATAGGGCTTATGCACTATTTCTTAGGCTGGAGGTATGGCAGGGCGATGGGGAAATCTTCTTGGGATAGGGGAGGTAGGCTTCAGAGATCCTTAGGAGGTTTCATATGTGAGATTGCAGGCCCATGACCACGCCACTAGTCACAAACTGAAGGAAGGTGGGCTGTAGCAGTTTAGTTGAGTCCTGGAGACTTAGCCGTCGTAGTAGGAGTTGCAGAGTGGGATGATTGATGAGGTTGATCATTTCGAGATATGGAGAGTAGGTCAAGGGAGGTTTGTGGATAGTACCTTTGCATGGGAGCCTTCCTGAGGAGGAGCACATGGACATCTTTGGATATCGCTTAACTGGGAGGCCTTGGGTAGTACATGGATGAATTGATGAGGTGAGTTGGACCTTGCCCCCATCGTAGAGATGTGAGCAACATGATTTCGAATCCAGGTAGAGATGAGGAGTGGAGAGACTTGTTCGAGGATAGGAGCAACGAATCTATATAGACTTGAAGGCACCAAGAGCTTTAGCACAATTGCAAACATTGAGATGTCACAAGAGGATTGCACGATTAGTTTCAAGATCTCTTCATGGACTTGGGTGTGGAGTAGACATTGGAGTTGCTAAATGGACTTCGTTTGGAAGTCTTCGCAAATAGTGGGGCATGGGATGCCTTCGTTTGAGATTATTGTGTGGATTAATTGATGTTTTAGAAGCATGACACTTGGGCACTGTGGAAGGGATTTCTTTATGGAGTTTGGATAGTGACGACAATGATTATGGATAAGTATGTGAAAAGAGTGCTACAAAAATGACTAATGATGACATGGGGGTGTGCATTCTCATGAGTTGGATGCAACAGTTGGATGATCAACCAATCAATCCAAAACACGGGGATTGACAATGCATAGAGACATGATAGATTTATGTTGGAGTATGGTAGCAGGGTTCACATGTGGCTCAAAACTTGGAGAGTTTTGGCTCAACATGATATTAGTTACATGCTACTTATAGCTTGAGACATTGTGGACAAGGATAGGGGGGAGTTGTCCTTCCATTATAGCTTTGGGTAGTGTGGATAAGGCATATTGTGATTGATTAGTTTGTGCCAAGAGACATGGGGGTTTCCCATGGAGATGACGACATTGGATTATGCAATTTTGGAGACTTAGTGATGGGTTTTCACATTGATGCTTTAATCGGGGACTTGATGGTTTGAGTTTGCTTGTTGGAGTGTTGTCGAGCATGGCATCAATTTTGAGTGGGGGAGGATGTAAGGCCCTTAGAGATGTGGCATGTTTGTGTGACATCACAGGCATTCTTTTGAGTTACCCACATGAAATTTTGGGTTGCTTGCCTGAATGTGTGCCATGATGTGCTAGTCCATGGAGATGTTGTATGGTGAAGTGGAACAACCGACTGATTATTTGGATGAGTTGACAAATGTTTGGTTATAGTGCGGCACCTTGGCTCGAACGATCATGCAACTGACATGGTTATGAGTTGGATTGAATGATCATGCAAGTGACATGGTTATGAGTTGGCTCAAACGGTTGGAACAAGTCAGCCTAAGACTTGTATTATGAGCGGGTTGTGCATCGACCTGGACGATTGTGCATGGGTCGACTGAAGTATATGTTATGACTTCTATGTATTTCGAAGGCTTTAAGGGGGTTGGCTAGAAAGGAAACCAAAGTGAGTAATCCATGGGGTGTGTCCACCTAATTGAAATGAAAGTTGGTATGGATGCCTTCTTGCCCGTATATATAGATAAGAGGTGAGTTTGGTTGGGGAGAAATAGCTTAGACGAGATGATGGGATGGGTTTGTGGTGAGGGAAAACTACACAAAGTTTTGATGCGTCTGTGGTGCAGTTTCGACAATGCTCTGTGGAAGGGTGTGAACTGTAGATTGGAGCAAGTTGTGTAACATAGGCCAGAGACAATTTGGTACAAAATGGACAAGCTGTGAGTTGGGCATATGGCCAAGGCATAGACCGTAGGACAAGATAGAACAACAGAGTTGGAACAAGTGCACAACATAGATTTGGTGTTTGGCCATGCCTTGCTTAGCAAGGCAAGGAATGTGGGTTGGGGGCTTTGGCTAGGTTTTTCTTTTGTAGGTTGTTACATAAGAGAATTTTGGTGTTTGGTTATGATGACCACCGAGACATGTCATATTGTAGAGAGGGATCGCATGCGGTTGTCATAGAGGGAGATTGCGACTACAAGTTGGGGTCGTGCAACATGTGATGGGGTCGTGCGACATGCGACAAAAGTGGGTTGTGTGTGATATTGTAGAGGGAGATCGTGCGGCTTCCTAGAGAGGGATTGCACTGCAGGGATGTGTGATATCATAGGTTGGGTTGCAATGTGCAATGTTAAATGACTTGGACTGAAACTTGGAGTTTGGTTGGTAGACAGGAAATTTGGTGTTCATGCCAAATTTGGGGTTTCCATTAGCGGAATTTTGAGATTTGTGTTGTGAACCGAATTTTGGGCTTTCTCGATAGTGGATATTTAGGGTTTACCCGTGGATGTTGGTTGGTCTCTTTGTGGATTATAACAAAGGGGTTTGAGAGTTGTACTTGGGTCTTGCAACAATGTGCAGACGAGGTATTGCACAAGTTGAGGTTGTGAGTCATATTGTACATGACTACAAGCTGAGTTGTTGTTTTGGCCCTTGTGTTGGGTTGGACATTGTACTTGTGTTTATATGATATTATATATTGGGTGTTAGAATGCGAGTCACACATTACTCATACATCTTGTAGTGTTGATGATGTATGGTTTGTTGTTGTATTGGTGCATGTTTTAGATTGTCATGTGCATTGTAAATGAAAAATTGATTAAGTATAATTTCCACTAGACATTTAACTGATAGAAATAAGTAAAGGGTATTCCAGGTTGAGTAGGACCGAGTTGGGCATACCATTGGGAGGAAAAACGCCGATGTTGCATGACTAGAGATCACGGGGTGCCTAAAGCCATGCAAAGTCTCTAGGACTATGACGATAACCCTAGGAGAAAGTTTTTCTCCTATGATGCAATTTGTGGGCAAACAACCCCTACTATAATACACATATGCCAATCACCCATTCTTTGGTTGGTACATTCATTGATCTAACCTATTCATCAATGAAGATGGGTCATCTAGTGCAAGTACATTAACCTTTTTTGCATGCAAGTGCTTCCATTTAATGCTTAAGGTATTCCAATATGGATCACATGTTGAAATTGGATTATAGACTGCTTTTGATTGTGTACTTCCCTTATTTCACCTTGGTGGTTATCATTTTCCCTTAGTCTAGTGTGCCCTTTCTTATGGTCTTCTTTCACTATTTAGGAGGGACACAAATGGGAGGCTTTGATCATGGTAGCATTCCATGTTATTTATACTTAACACTTGTCATCATTCCCCTCGTTTCATTATCCCATCTTTTGAATGGGCATTGTGAGTTGTTCATACTAGTTCCTTGTTGGCCTTTTCCTATGAGACGAATGTGAAAATTTCATCTATTGCAGCAACTAAAATTTATTCTTTTAACTAAAAATTTAATTATGCAGTTTATTTGCTATGACAAACAAGAATAAAATCACAACTGCAATTTTCACCATAAAAGTATTGTGGGAAATAAAATACTGGAAACTGAGAAATTCTGGCACACACATAAGAATTTTGACACAATTATTCTTGGACCATTGTCCCCAGAAAAACCCAATGTGGGAAAACCAATGTAGTAGATGAGGGTTTTATTATTATTTTTCAGCAACAATTATGGGTACAATAATTTAGATGCTCCACTGGCAAAATTATTGTGAGAATTTTCTCTCACCCCACAACTAATTTTTGCCCCTGAAATTGCCTCCCTAGCCACATGCAGATCCTTTTGTGTCAACCTCTACACAGTGCTTGTGCAAACCCTCTGGGAATTTCAACCTTCCTTTTATTGCCTCTCCCAGAACTAGAACACTTCCTCCTGAAATGTTGTTGATTTATGTCCATTATGACTGCCTGCCATTGCCCACCAACCACTGTGCAACTTTGATGCTGCATTTGTGTTACTGTTGACCCTGCTGTACTGCTTCCAACACTGCATCTGCACTGCAACTCCCTCTCATCTATTGCTTCTTGAACTGCAACTACTACAACTGAGAAGCATTTAAAATAATCTGCCCCTGTTAATGAAACGGGTTCTCCACCATACCCATTTGTTCTATGAAATGGAAGAACTTAGCTCTCCCTAGAGCTTTCGTAAGTATATCTGCAACTTGCTCTTTTGTGGGAACATATTGTAGCTAGACTGCTCCACGCTGTACACATTCTCTGATGAAATGACACCGGATATCTATGTGTTTCGACTTGTCATGAAACATTGGATTTTCAAAGAGTTTAATGCAACTCATATTATCACAGTGGATATTGGTCACCTCCATCATCTGCTTGAACAAGCTTACTAGCAACTTTCGAGCTATATAACTTCGCACATAGTTGTGCTTGCTGCCATATACTCTCCTTCTATAGAGCTTAGTGCTACTGACTTTTGCTTCTTGCTACACCAAGAAATCATCTCTGATCCAATGCTAAAGTAGTGCTAAGAGGTACTTTTCTTGTCCACTGAATTGCCTTCTCAATCTGCATCTGTGAACCCACATAGTTTGGCGTCATCCCCTTGGGTGTATCTCAACCCGTATTCGACTGTGTCGTGCACATACCTCAAAATATGCCTCGTTGTTGCCCAATGTACCCTCCTCGGTTCTACCATAAACTGTACGAGGGTATTGACTGTGGAGCAAATATTTGGTCTAATGTTGACCAAGTATATGAGAGAATCGATAAGCTGTCTATACAAGGTGGGGTCAACATCCTTGTCATTTGATGCATCTATTTTCTTCTAGTTGGTGATCATGGGTGTAGACATGGGTCTACAATCTTGCATTTTGAACCTCTTCAAAATATTTGTAGCGTATCTTCCCTGCCCAAGCAAGATTTGCCCGTCCTTCTGCCACACTTCCAATCTTAGGAAATAGTGCATCAACCCCAAATCCTTCATATCAAACTCTGTTGCCAAGTTCCTCTTGTAGTCGTCTATGAGCCTTGACGATCCTGTCAAGAAGAGATCATCCACATACAATACTAGGATGAGTGGCTCACCCTCTACCATCAAATAATAAAGGTTGGGATCTACATCACTCTTGACGAATCCCATCTACTTCAAGTAGCTATCGATTTGACCATACCATGCCCTAGGAGCCTGCTCGAGCCCATATAGAGCTTTCTTCAATTTGCACACATGAGTGCACCTCTCATGAGTCTCGAAGGCCTCTGGCTATTCAATGTACACTTCTACTTCTATCACCCCATTCAAGAATGTTGTCTTGACGCCCATCTGGTGAATTCTCCATCCCATCTGAGCTGCTAGGGATATAACTGACTGAATAGAGGTGTATCTGGCAACTGGGGCGAATGTCTCTTCATAATCTATCCCTTCTTTTTATGCATGCCCCTTTGCCATGAACCTAGCCTTGTACTTCTCCACATTGACATCTGCAACATACTTGATTTTGTAGATCCCTCGAGAACCTACAATTGACCTGTCCTCAGGGCTCGACACCACCTCCCAAACATCATTCGTCATGATAAAGCTGTATTCTTCTACCATGGCATCTACCCATACTTGATGTTATGCGGTTTCTTGAAAGCTGGAAGGTTTTGCAACCTGAGCTACCAATGCTTGATATATGTTAGGCTGCCTGCGCTCTCTCTTGTTCATCCTAGGAACTCCAACGAACTCCTCTGCATCTCTTAATGTCTGACATACCTCTTGGTTGGCTCGACACTAGTATTGGGAGGCTCTACCAACTCCTCCGCATCCTACCCTTGTTGCTCTGTCTCCTGATATCTCATTGGATTCCTTGCTTTTGAGGAAATGCTAGTACTGGATCCCTGTGACTGTTCCACTAGTGGTACCACTGGCTGCCCTTGTGGCTGGACCAATGGAGCTTCAACTTGTTGATTCTGATCACTCGCAGGCATCTCACGAGATCTCTTAAAAGCTCGATCTTCCATGAACTTTATGTTCCATCTCACCACAATCTTCCTATTGCTAGGAATGTAGATCTTGTATGCCTTGGAGGTCTCACTATACCCAACGAGAAACCCCTTCTTTGTAGTATGATCCAATTTGGTGCGCTTCTCATCTGGCACATGGCAGTAAGCAACACTACCAAAGATCCTGAAGTGACTAACTTTTGGTTTCTTCCCTGTGAAGACCCCTTTTGGCGTTTTCTTCCCCAATGCTCTATGAGGAGTCTTGTTTTGAATATACATTGTTGTGTTACATGCCTCTGCCCATAGAAACCTGGGCAAATCCTAGTCATATAACATTACCTTTGCAGCCCCAACTGTGGTTCTCTTTTTCCGTGCTGCTACCCCATTTTGTTGTGGATTATACGAGGCTGTCCATTCTCTTCTAATGCCTTCCTTCGCCCAAAAATCTGTGAAACCTTTATTGATATATTCTCCACCATTATTTGAGTGAAGCACCTTGATCTTCTTCCATGTCCAATTCTCCACGAGAGCCTTAAACTCTCTAAAACAATCGAAAACCTCATCTTTGGTTTGCAAGAAGTAGATCCAGGTTTTCCTGGAATGGTCATCAATAAAGGTGACAAAGTATTCGGCACCACTGAGAGCCCTAGTGGACATCAGACCACAAATATATGAATGTATAAGTCCTAACACGCCATCTTCTCTGTTGTCACTTCTTGGGAATGTTGCCTTAGCATACTTCCCAAGTACACATCCTCTGCACACATCATCGTGTTCTGTTCTGGAACCCCTGTTACTGTTTCTTTGAGCATCTTGAGTGCTCCATGGTGTAGATGCCCCATTTTCCTATGCCATAACTCATTTAGTTCCTTCCCACCGCTATTGTCACTACCTATCAGTGCCATTGGAGAGTCGAGTTGGAACTTGTGCAATCTGTTGCTTCAGACTCCAATCTGTCTTACCCTCTTCCAACTTGAGTGTTTGAAAAACACTTTCTTACCTACAAGTGGATATCATATCCCTTGTCCTATAATTGAGATTCTGAAATTAGGTTCATATCCAATCCTGGCACATACAATACATCTATAGCGCTGGTGCTTGCTCCTGACTCCTTCTGAAAATCGATGGTGCCTCTCCTTACGAGAGTACACTTTGTTCTGTTTCCCATCGTAATCTAGAAGTCCATCTGCTCTTCTTTGTAGCGGAGAAATATTCTCTAACTCCTGTCATATGAGCTGACGCTCCACTATCTATATACTAGGCACCCCATGAAGTTGAGCCTAATAAGCAAGCAAATTCATCCTCCAATCTGGAATACAACTCTGAAGCTCCCAGAATATCAAATCGATCTATGACCTGTTGGCATTATGATTCTGGTTTGGCTCTATGGTACAGGTGTTGTACTTGGTGGCAACTCACTCATGTGGCAGATCTCGGTTCAGGCACTCAAAATCGTGGAAAATGAGATACCCGCAGGTGATCCTAAGAGAATCTGCGGACCCGCAGGTGCGCCGACCAAGAAGTGCGGACATACACGCAGGTGCTCCGTTCAGAAGGTGCGGACCCCAGTTTCACTCTCCAATGCAGAAAAGCGCGTGCACGTGGGAATCTTTATGAATGGTCCATGGTATTTAGCCCGACATATTTGATCCTATGGTTTTGGTCCGTGGTTTTGCATCAAAAAATATTGATCCAAGGTATTGGGTTCATGGTATTGTGTTATTATGGTTTTGGACCGTGGTATTGTGAAAGGCTTGCCTATAAAAAGGAAAGGAGATCTCTTGGCTACACACTTGTGAAATTTGAATATCTTAAGATCTGAAATTTTGGGTGATTGGTTTAAAAGCTAGATCTAAATCAAGGAGAAAACTTAAGGCGAATCTATTGATAAGTCGTGATCTCTCGGGCGCATGAACAGATCTGTGGATCTGACTGACTGTGGCACATTGGAGGACTGTTAATTTGGCCCTAATCAGGAGTTCGCAGGCGATCCACGGCGTAAGTGCGGGGGTACGCAGCGCAGGACAAAGCGCAGTGCGAGGGTACGCAGCGCAGAAGAAGGCGCAGTGCGGGGTACGCAACGAAGAAGAAGGTGCAGTGCGTGGGGCACGCGGAGAAGCAGAAGGCGCAGTGCGAGGTACGCAGCAGACAAGAAGACACAGTGCGGAGGTACACTGTTAGACAGACAGTGCAGGTGCGGATCTGAGCAGAAGTACGCAGAGCACAAGAAAGATCAGGTGCGGATCTGCGCAGTTTAAACACAAAAGAGCTGTGGATATCTTCAGGTTTATATTGGTCAAGTTGCGGACTTTTCTTTGAAGTATTTGTTGGCTGCCTTTTATCTATTTGCTGCAGAGTTCTGGGTTTAGTTTACTGGTATTGCCTTTCTGTTTACAACATTCTGAGAAATTGGGTGATTCATTGGTTGATTGTATAAGGAGGTTGGTTGATTCATATGTACTTAGTGATTATTTGATGTCCATGGATCTAGTTTGAAAATTCATGAAACGTGGTTCTTAAAGAAGTAAAAAGAGCAAAGGGGGTTGTAGCTCCCTTCCAGGAGAGACTGGAAAACGAGAGAGGGTTGTAGCTCTCTGCAGGTTGTAGCATGCGTACTGGTAAAGGACTGCATCAATACAAAAACATTGTAAAAGAAATTTCTAATTGAAAGAATATAGAGACATACTGCAGCAGGTGGTTTTCACCCACATTGGGTTTCCACCTTATATCTGGTGTTCCTTGGTGTGATTATCTGTCTTTCTTGTTCTTGCTCATTATTATATGGTACTGACATACAAACTAATG
>APFE031753441.1:466688-503107 GCA_000404065.3 Pinus taeda
TAGTATCTTGGTTCAGCAAGAAACAGAGTTCGATTGCTTTATCTATAGCTGAAGCGGAATATGTGGCTGCTGCATCTTGTTGCACTCAACTCCTTTGGATGATGCAGACCTTGCAGGATTTTCAAATCACTTGTACACAACCTATCTCCATCTTATGTGATAATACAAGTGCAATCAGCATATCAAAGAATCCAGTCATGCATTCAAAGACCAAGCACATACTGATCAAGTATCACTTTCGCAGGGAACAAGTGCTTGAACAAGAGGTCAAGTTGGAGTATGTTCCTTATAAGGAACAAGTTGCTGATATACTCACCAAACCATTGCCCAGGGAGACCTTTGAATACCTCAGGCAAAAGCTGGGAGTTGTTGATGCATCATCTTGTTGTTGAATCTCATTTGTTTCAGAGAGTGTTGGTTGTACGCAAGTTTCATATGGGGTATATGCGTACATTTGATGGGTTGCGGATTGGTCGAAGATCGAATGGCACAGGTTCAGGGGGAGCATATAATGCATTGTTGGCATTATGGTAGAAGATCTTCATGCTGCTGCAATATGTCTCTATCGGTCATTTATGGTGGTATCAGATCTGGTTTATCAGGGGGAGCATGATCAGCAAAGGAAAGGCCTAAGCATGTTCTCACGGGGAGCATAACCCTTTGCCCTTGATGTCAAAGGGGGAGAATGACATTGAGGATCTTGAGGTTGCAATCAAGTCCAAAGGGGGAGATTGTTGGCATTATGATTCTGGTTTGGCTCTATGGTACAGGTGTTGTACTTGATGGAAACTCACTCATGTGGCAGATCTCAGTGCAGGCACTTAAAATCATGGAAAATGAGATACCTGCAGGTGATCCTAAGAGAATCTGCGAACCCGCAGGTGCGCCGACCAAGAAGTGCGGACATACACGCAGGTGCTCCATTCAGAAGGTGCGGACCCCAGTTTCACTCTCTCCAATGCAAAAAAGCGCGTGCACTTGGGAATCTTTATGAATGGTCCATGGTATTTAGCCTGACATATTTGATCCTATGGTTTTGGTCCGTGGTTTTGCATCAAAAAATATTGATCCAAGGTATTGGGTTCATGGTATTGTGTTATTATGGTTTTTGACCGTGGTATTGTGAAAGGCTTGCCTATAAAAAGGAAAGGAGATCTCTTGGCTACACACTTGTGAAATTTGAATATCTTAAGATCTGAAATTTTGGGTGATTGGTTTAAAAGCTAGATCTAAATCAAGGAGAAAACTTAAGGCGAATCTATTGATAAGTCGTGATCTCTCGGGCGCATGAACAGATCTGTGGATCTGACTGACTGTGGCACATTGGAGGACTGTTAATTTGGCCCTAATCAGGAGTTCGCAGACGATCCACGACGTAAGTGCGGGGGTACGCAGCGCAGGACAAAGCGCAGTGTGGGGGTACGCAACGCAGAAGAAGGCGTAGTGCGGGGTACACAGCGAAGAAGAAGGTGTAGTGCGTGGGGTACGCAAAGAAGCAGAAGGCGCAGTGCGAGGTATGCAACAGAGAAGAAGACACAGTGTGGAGGTATGCTGTCAGACAGACAGTGTAGGTGCAGATCTGAGCAAAAGTACGCAGAGCACAAGAAAGATCAGTTGTGGATCTGCGCAGTTTAGACACAGAAGAGCTGCGGATATCCACATGTTTATATTGGTCAAGTTGCGGACTTTTCTTTGAAGTATTTGTTGGCTGCCTTTTATCTATTTGCTGCAGAGTTCTGGGTTTAGTTTACTGGTATTGCCTTTTTGTTTACAGCATTCTGAGAAATTGGGTGATTCATTGGTTGATTGTATAAGGAGGTTGGTTGATTCATATGTACTTGGTGACTATTTGATGTCCATGGATCCAGTTTAAAAATTCATGAAACGTGGTCCTTAAAGAAGTAAAAAGAGCAAAGGGGGTTGTAGCCCCCTTCCAGGAGAGACTGGAAAATGGGAGAGGGTTGTAGCTCTCTGCAGGTTGCAGCCTGCATACTGGTAAAGGACTGCACCAGTACAAAAACATTGTAAAAGAAGTTTCTAATTGAAAGAATATAGAGACATACTGCAGCAGGTGGTTTTCACCCACATTGGGTTTCCACCTTATATCCGGTGTTCCTTGGTGTGATTATCTGTCTTTCTTGTTCTTGCTCATTATTATATGGTACTGACATACAAACTAATGATCAATATCTGAAGAATAAATTAAAGTATAAATCTGGAAGGTATATTGAAAAGAATTTGATAATATTGATTCACCCCCCCTCTCAGTATTATTTCCAACATGATCATACTGAAGAATTCTTCTATGTTATTCCTCTTTCCCCCAGCACTGATTTTGCTACTACAAACTGCTGCAAAACACTTTGTGCCACAGATCAATAATCTGCTCTCAAAAATAACTTTGCTGCTACTCCCTCTACCTGTTGGAATCACTAATATCGGGAAATTGATCTTTTCTTGCCACCTGCAACTAAAAATCGAATTTCCCAAGCAATTCGTACTGCTTGGCTTGGTAATATGCACAACCTCTGTGAATTTTCTACTGCAGCTCCCTCTAGACAATGAAATTCCTGCTTCTTCGATCTAAGCTACCAATCTGCTACATTGGTTGGGATACCATGTGAAAATTTCATCTATTGCAGCAACTAGAAATTATTCTCCTAACTATAAATTTAATTATGTAGTTTATTTAATACAACAAACAATGAATAAAATCACAACTGCAATTTTCACCATAAAAAACTGCGGAAAATACAATACTGGAAACTGAGAAATTCTAGCACACACATAAGAATTTTGACACAGTTATTGGACAATTGTCCCTAGAAAAAACCAATGTGGGAAAATCGGAGCAGCAGATGAGGGTTTTATTATTATTCTTCATTAGCAATTCTGGGTACAATAATTTAGATGATCTACTGCTAATCTATTCTGAGGAAAGGTACTTGCAAAATTATTGTGAGAATTTTCCGTCACCCCACAACTAATTTCTGCCCCCGAAATTGCCTCCCTAGCCACATGCAGATCCTTTCGCGTCAACCTTTACGCAGTAGTTGCATAGACCCTCTGGGAATTTCCACCTTCCTGTTACTGCCTCTCCTAGAACTAGAACACTTTCGCCTAAAACGCTGCTGACCTCCTCTACCACGTGCTACTCACCCACTAGCTCTATCTTCTCTACTAAGTGCGTTCTCCATCACCACATCGATCCCTTCTTATATCTTTCCATTGGAACTTGGGACTCCAACGATAAAGATTAAATCTTAAACGATGGCTCAGATCATTTTTGGATTGATCCGTGTGAGTTTCTAGAATATTCTCACCTTGACTTAATTAATTCTGATTAGTTAACCAATTTTCTAAGTTTAGATTGAGGAAACATTAAAAAATAGGTTAATAATCTAATTAAGTCATCTCTAGGTGGAATTTCCAGAAACGGTTTCTGGGTTTGGAGATCTCATGTATTCTAGCCTTTCCACCAAATTTTGTGGCTAGAAAACATCTGATGCTACAAAAACTAACAAAGAATAGGTTGGGAATACCCAAGGTTGATGCATAAACCAAATATCAAGATGCAAAAGAATGACAAAGAGTGTAAAGCAATCAATAACCTATTACTTCTTGAGCTCTACCCTTATATAACCACTCGTCATTGATAGTTTCCATGCATATCATGCTCAAAGTAAAAGGAACTGTCAAAGAACACCTCGACCCCGATGGAGTGATAAATTGCCCATCATTAAAGGTGGATTATATCATCATTCTACATGATAAATCAATGAAGCTTGTTAAAAAAGCCACATCAAGAAAGAAAAACACAATATGGGTGCTTGGAAAAACAAAGGCAAGGGAAGGTAACTCAAGAAGCTAAGCGCTTCTTGTACAAAGGTGGTCATGGACAATTGTTTTACATAACCTAGTATAAGACTATGACACCTTTCATAAGTAAGCCCAAGCAATAAATCCTATCACTTGTGCCTATCACTTGCACTTATAATTTGAAAGGGTCAACCTAGAAATTGTTCTTCACCATGGTGTTGGAAGCACCTAATAGGGTCACATGATAATGCTCCCATACATAAGTATGTAACCGATATAAAACCATAAGCTAGTAAGACTTTTGAAGATGATACTTGTGTGAATTACGTTGATGCAGAGTTATCAAAGCTAGAATAGAACCGATGGAACTGGCCGGTTTGATTGATTTGGTGGTCAAATTGGTTTGGTTCAAGGTTTGGCCAGTTCTGTAAAGGAACTGATCGATTCGGTACTAAACCGACCTTTTTTCACTAAACTGATATTTTTTGTGCTGAATTGGCTGGTTCCATACAATGTGACCAAAGGCATTCTTAACACAGTTAAAAAAAAAAAACAAGAATGTTTGAGTTGGGAAGCCTAATATTCAAGCCTATGGCCCTACTATTGCTATGCAATTCATTGTAATGTTTAAGAATTTGGCATCCTCCTTTATCTTTCATTTTCATCGTTATACTTAAATTTTTAACGTTACCATGAACTTACTCAGGATGTTTGAGAGTGGTTTTGATCTCATTGGATTTCATATGAAGAAAGTAGAATTTTAGATCTCACTCAAAATCCAGTGGACAACATTTTTTCAGGATTTTAAGATTGCAATGTTTCCATTGGACTTTGTCATGTACAAGGGTATGGAACTAGTATTTAATCAAGAACACCAAGCCCTCTATGTGCCTTGATGTTGGTGGCATTGGTTGTGAAACTCCTCTATCATCACCCTCCTAAAAATGTACCCATCACTCAAACAAATCTTGACTTTGACATACTGTGTTTTTTATATCTTATTTTAATGCTTGGAGGGTAATATTGATGATGAAGATCCCAGTATAGGCAATGATTTTGATGATATGTAGGTATTTGTTGTAGCATGATTTTTTTTGGCTATTAGAGGCCATCTAGAGCCAGTTCGTTGATGTATTTTCGGTTAAGAGATGGATTGCACTCAATGCTATTTTGGTTATGTGCACCCTTACATGCTATATAAATGAGAACTTTTGCTTATGTGTATAAATAGTTTGGATTCATATGGATGCACATGAATATATATGTTTTTCTTTAAAATACGAATATTTTGTGTTTGTGGTTGACCAATTTTTGTTTGTTTGTTTTGTTTTGTTTTGCGATTCCGATTGGTTCTCGGTTCAGAGAGATTTAGTTGTTCAATTCCGATAACATTGCTTTGGTGGCTTTGGCATTAAATATGGCCCACATTGATTGTCTTATGGTTCTTGTACTTGTGATGATTTCACTTGTTTCCTTGAGTATGTGCTAAATGATTCTACCAAGTGCAACAAGGATTCCTTGAGGGATGATATGATGCTTCTCCAACTCTTCATAGGTCAGGTGCACTACTTTGATGATGCCGCAGAGCACTTTGACAAAGGATGCCAACACCTTTTGAGGGATGTTGACTTTGTGGTTGACTTCGCATAGTTGATGAGATCCTCTCTCAACATCAGGACCTTGGACGTTGATGATTCGGGCTAGGATGATTCTTGAAGATTAGGTGTGCTCAAGAGATGACAGGATACCCCCAAGTTGGCATTGTACATTCTTGATGGACACTACTCTTTTCTTGGTAATGATTGAGGATAACGAACTGTAGACACACTTGGGATGGCACCGAAGCACATCACTATAATGTCACCAAAATATCATCACGTGGTAGCATCGACACTGTGATTTAGCACTGAACAATAGTTGCTTCATAGCACCGAATTGTGGCTACTACATAGCACCAAACTGTAATATATATATATATATATATATACTTGTCCGAATTGTGTAGCATTGAGACCTTCTTTTAGAGATCCGAAATTCTGTTTTTGTGATTATCCCAGAAAATATTCTCATTGTACCTTCCTCGCCTATCTGAGTTCCTTCTATACCATGACATCTGAACTTGTCTCTTATCTTTTTTGCTGTCACTGTGATCCGAATTTCAGAGGGATCCGAATTCCCTTGATTGTGAGACAACACCGAATTGTAGTCTCCTTTCCTCTCCAAACTACGTCACTGTAGTCTCCTATATGAATCACAGAGATATCCGAACTAGGTCCTCGAATTCAGAGAGATTCGAACTTGTTTTTCCTATTGTAATGCGAAGACCCTTCACGCCTATATATAGTTGTTTGTCCCATATAAATAAGTTGACCTATACATCCGAATAGGTGTGTCTCCACTAGGTGAGCCGACATGAGTTCTTCTTTCTGTCTCAAGGCCAACTTGAAGAGGAGTAGCTAGTGCTTGTCTTGGAGGGCTATTTGATAGTTCTATAGACTCATTTACATTTGTAACATGCCCAAGAAGGGTTTTTCATGACATTGCCTCTTTTGAAAAATCCTAAAGGCTCACAATGGGAGCGATCTAAAAATAAAATCCCTTGCTCATGAAACCCTTGAAGCAATACATCATTTACAAAAATCACAATTACATGTCATTATGAAGACCGAACCTAGTTACACTTTTCAACAGTCCCTCTTAACTAGGGAGGTATTCATAATGGTACTTGGTCATTCTCAATCTGAAGAATTTCTCATAAGAAGAATCAGATTGGTAACCCATCTATATAGCATCATATCAACCAACATTGTTACATAACAAGGCCTTGACTAACAAGTCTATCTCTCCATAAGATCTGAGATCAATACTGGTTAGAGCAATGATTTATAGACACTCTCATCATTGCATCTTTTGGAACATACCCCACCCGGGTTCTCAGGGTGTGCTCCATCAGGACTATTCTTATCTTAGATTCCCAAGTCGTCAAATAACATCAATCCTCTACGACTACTCTTATCTTGGATGCCCTATCTTATCCTCAAAGAGTAGCATCAGATGCCAGATGATTACCCAATCCTCCATTCTATCTTCTCAAGTGAAGACTAAAATGAAGTGTCTATCTCTCCTTCTTAATTAGGGAGGACATATCTATTCCAATAAAGGAATGTACTCATTCCTACAGAAGGAATCCGCCTAAACTTCCTCTTGGCTTAGGAATTTCCAAGTTTCTTCCAAGTAAGAAACTTGTTTCCAGGCTCCCTCTTAATTAGGGACCTACAACAGCTCCTCAGGTGGAGATGATGGGATAACTAGCGGCTTGAAGAATTCCTTCCTCCGATGTCATGAATTTCTTTGCCATGGAGTCTTCATCTTTTGGGACTTCTTCATTAGGTTCAAACCATCCATCACTTTTATCCATGAGTCAGTGATCTCATCATTCCTTTCATGAGAAAGTGATCGACCAGTCTAAATTTGGCCTTGCTTCGTGTCATGTTGCCTTCTTCATGCCATATTTTCCGAAAGGATCTTACATCCTTCTGTATGGAAGACATCCACAGTTCTTCCCTTGGAAGTCCTGCATAAGCCCATATAAATATTTGTTCAAAAATAAGAAATGAACACTTAAATCAAAATTACCTTTGTGATGGTCTTTCATCATGACATCTACAAGTTTGCATCAACATCCAACATACATATCGACACATCTCCGAAAGATATTGTCAAGAGTCTCTTTCTTTTTCAGACTCCATCAGAGCCTTCATATCTTTCATGGAGATATCTTAGTCAAATCTTATTGGTCTTCTGGATGTTGATTGCCTTTACCATGGTTGCATATTTCACGATCTCTTCCTTTCTTTCTTCACACATTTCATTCCCAAGAGCTTCCAATTAGAGTTCCTCAATTGTAGTCAACCACCTCATACGTCATATGAGGTCATATTATGTTGATTTCATCTAGTGTGACTCATGCTGTTCGGCAACCTTTCATAGGAGGAGATTCCTTTCCTTTGATCATGCTTCTCAAGATCGAGCAGTGATCCATGTTACCTGCAACCATACAACATGACTTTATAATATTGAATACAATCATACATACCTCATTTACCTTTAGGTCATCTAGGCTTCTTTCAACAGCTTCCTTGATTGAAGAGAGCTTCAACCCCTTTTTCTGCTTAATCTCTTATGTCATCATACCATCATCCAGGAATTCCACAAGTTGGAGTTCCTGATGAAACACTTGCTTCCTCTCCAGATCGGTGAAGATTTCCGATGATGATTCCATCAGAGAATCTTGAGTATCTTTGCATATCTTTATCCAACAGATGTTTCCTTTTGATTGATGTATGATGCGACTTATCTTGGATGAATTCTTCCTTTTTACTTTTAATGAGGTCACCAAGAGCTATATCGTTTATAGTTGACTATCAGACATCCTTCATGTTTCCTATGGTGATGTCACGAGCTCTTACTTCTAATGCTTTTCCTCTTCCTTGGACTTCCTTCTTTCAACTTCCTCCGCTTCTTCGGTGGACTTCTTTTTTATCTTCCTTGTTATTGCCCTTCTTGAGTTTAGGACAATCTTTCCTGTAATGCTCATAGCATTGAATCTTAGCTATGTTCTTTCCTTTTTGAGGACCAAATTTTTCCAAACTTTCCCTTCATTCTGGCAAATGTTTGAGCACCTTTTGCCTACAACCTATCTTCTTCTATCTTGCATAGATACCACAAGTTGTTGAATGGGATAGCTTTCTTTACCTTGTTAATCAGTTAATGTATTTAGAACAAAGGAGATCATTTCCATATCTGAAATCATCTCTCCCAGATCTTGTAGTTGAGATCTTATGAAGATAACCTTTCATCCTTTGATACCTTCAATTTGCGTAGATCAAATCTAAGTGATATGACCTTTTTGATTGCATCTTCAGAGGATAGTTCTACTAGCTTATCATATATCTCTTTGATGTTTCCAATCCTGCTATATAGGGAATGAGGGGACCTTCGACTGATTCCATAAGAATCCCTTGAGCCCTTTGATCCCTTTACATGTATTGAGATAATGCTTGACCTTCAGATGGTTTGGAGACTTTTGCATTGATATGATTAATGACTTCACTTTCTTCGAGGACTATGTCTATCCTCCTTTTCCATGCAAGGAAGTTAGATGACCCAACCAACTTATAGATTTCCTTGCAAAACAAAGTCATTTTTCTAGATTAGATTATAGAATAAAGATTTACTTGACAAGTGAATATGAAATCTTCAACTTGATCCCTTTGATGGTGGTTGAAGATGTATTAGTGCCCTGTTTTGGATGATCGTCTTCCAAATGAAATCCCTTCTTTGGTAAAAGTAGATTGCCCCTTTTATGATGAGAACGCCTTTTGATCTAGCTCCCTTTGTTGATTAATGAGGATTTCTTGATGTTTTCTCTGAGAATCTTCTTTAAGAATAAGGAGGGGATCCTTGCTTCAATGAGAGGGAACTTGCCTTATGGCCTTTTGAAGATGATGACAATGTCTTTAGCCTTCTTTGGATAACTAGCCTTCAAGATACTTTGACTTCTTCGGTGGTGAATGAGTGTAGATCATAAATGTTTCTCTTGGATGTCTATTCTTTGGGCTACCTTGCATTGTAGATCTCTTCAACTTGATGAGGGTCTTTGTGGTCTTTTAATGATGACTTAGAGGATCCAAAACTTTCACTGGTGTAGACTTCTTCTTCGATCTAGGGTTTGATATTTCGATGTAGATCTCGACTTCACTTTGATATCCTTCAACTTGCTTTGATGCCTTTCTTGACACTCGATCCTTGAGTGTCCCTTGATAAGATGCCCTTTTCTTGACTTTGTTACCTTAGCTATGAAACCATGTTGAGAAATCTAGGGCATCGATAATTAGGCAATTTCTCTTCAATTAGTAACTGCTTGTGAGTGTTTTTACAACTTTAGATTAGGATCTTCTTTACTTAGGTTATTAATGTTCTTCTTCATCAAACAACTACCAATGTATGAACATAAATAGAGAAGAGACACATAATTTAGGCTGTCAGCCAGGGTCAAAACCTCTCACTCTTTGAGAGGAAAACCCGCACAAATTCTATTAGAGAAAAGGTAACTAGGTTCGGTCTTCATAAATGTAATTTTGATATTTGTACTTATTCAAGAAAAGAGAATTTATTTTGATATTATTTGTGAATGAGTTTCTTGCTCATTGAAAATAGGTCAAACACATTTTGAAGTGCTTCTAGAGAGTCAAAGTCAAAATGTAATTATGATAAGACCCTTTGAGGGCATGTTACATCATGTATGACATCATACAAGGTCAAGGGAACACCTCCAAGCATGGTCAAATCCTCTCCTAGTAGCAACGAAGTCTACAAGCAGCAAAACAATGGGTAAAATTGAATTATAGAGAAAAATTGTAAGTCGACTTCAAGGACAGTCATGTCGGCTGGAAAAGGAGGGACATACCTCTATTAATAGAGGCTGTCCACTCCTAAAAAAGACATCAATCTAACTCTGAAATCCGCATACACTGGAAGGGTAAAAAGGACGAAGATAAGGGCAGAAAAAGGGCAACAAGGACAGTGAAGTCAAGGAGACAAAACAACGAAGAAGGAGGTAATTTTTGAAGCTGTTATAGTCACACGTGCGAAGGAATAAGGGATAAGTCTACGGCCAGATCAACAGTGAAGTTTCAGTAATATATTCTTTAAGGTTTGGGCTAGTAAGTAGGCCTACAAAGGCCTCCTACTCCAGTGTTGAAGGTAACCTCACAAACGAAAGAAGGAGAGACAAAACCGAGGAAGATAGGATTGTTTCTAGGGCTAGAAATAGTCACACATGCGAGGTGCAGGAAGGGTTTGGCAACAATTTAAGGTAGCAACATGAATATCCTCATTCAGATGTATACCTAGGCCTACAAGGTATCCAAAGAAAAGTGAAGAAGCCTCTAACTATAAAGAAGTAAAGAAGCCCTAATATTCTAAGGTTTCCTAACCTAGAAGACAAAAGTGCTGGAAGATGTGCTAGAAGTCAGTGTGTAGAAGGAGGAAGGATTTGACTTATGCTTGGAAGATATCCTAGTCAAGGGTCTAGGGTTTGGCAATTGTTCAAATAAGAAGCTTCAATAAGAGAAATCTTACAAAGGGTTTTCCTCTCAAGAGTGGAGAGGGTTTGTCCCTGGCAGAATGCCAAATTCTGTGTTCTTGTTATTTTGTTTTCGTAGCAGCTTGATGAAGTACACACATATGCACTAATAATAATAAGAAGAAGTATAAGCTAATAAGAAAAGTAAAAAGACTTCTCAAATTGTTATCGTCATTGAGAATCATCACAACACTACTTTGCCCTAGATTCTCTAACAAATTCTTCTTGTAGAGATTCCAATTGACGAATACCAAGACCAAAACCCTTGACCTATTAGCCACTCCAAGACCAAGACACTAGTTCTCTTGACTGCCTTATGCTCTTTTCTTCTTCTTGACTCCTCTTCTGCTTCGACCTTCCGATCATCTTCTATCCAAGCATAACGAACTCTAGACACACTTGGGATGGCACCGAAGCACATCACTATAATGTCACCAAAATGTCATCACTGTAGTAGCACCGAAACACTATGATATATCACTGAATAGTAGCTCCTTCATAGCACCAACTAACACTGAATGTTGGCTACTACATAGTACTGAAGTATGTAGCACCTAGACCTTCTTTTAGAGATCCAAAATTCTGTTCCTGTGATTATCCCAGAAAAGATTCTTGTTGTCCCTTCCTCACCTATCTGAGTTCCTTCTATACCTTGACATCCAAACTTGTTTCTTATCTTTTTTGTTGTCACGCGATCCAAATTTCAGAGGGATCCAAATTCCCTTGACTGTGTGACAACATCGAATTGTAGTCTCCTTTCCTCTCCGAACTATGTCACTATAGTCTCCTATATGAATCATAGAGATATCCAAACTAATGTTATCGGAACCGAATCAGTCATGGAACCGAAAAACCTTGTGGACCGGGAATCAGATTGGAACCAGAAAAAAACTGGTTTACCAAAAACACATAAAATATTCATATTTTAAAGAAAAACAGATATATTCATGTGCATCCATATGAATCCAAACCATTTATACACAAATATGCAAAAGTTCTCATTTATATAGCAAGTAATAGTGCATATAATTGAAATAGCACTTAGTGCAAAACATCGTTTAACCAAAAGTGTTACAAACATCAAGAAGCAGGCTCTAAAAGGCCTTTATAGTCCAAAATAACATGATAGATGATAGTGTTATACTACATCTTACAATACTACAAGCTACAACTGTAGCAAATCAATGATCAAATCATCAATCATCATTAGAATCATCATCCGATTCCTCATCATCCAACTCATCCTCATTTGAAGAACGAGTAGCATCCAAGTCTGCAATGGGATTATGGCTTGACTCCCCTGGCCCTGAAGCTGCTGCTAGTGCTTCTGATATATTTTCCTCTGCATCCTGTGGAGGTGGGTCGAAATCCAACCAAGAAAGGTCTTCGTTGTCAAATGTTGGTGCTTGACACTCCACAACCCATTTTGATGTTGGATCAAAGTTACCCAAGACAATGTTGCTTGATTCAGGGGTTTTATTTAGCAATTGGTTGCGTCTCAACCTAAGGTTGTACTGAACAAAAACCATGTCATTTAACTGCTTTTCTCCAAACGATTCCTCTTCTTAGTGTGTATGCACTCAAACACACTCTCCAACAGCTCTCTAAGACTCCAATCATCTCTTCAAATTTGCAAAAAATCTCTCTTAGAACAACTTTGCCAAAAACTCTCTGAATTCTTCTCACCGAACTCAACTCAAGAATTGCAAGAGACTCGAATGAATAGTGTGAGTGAAATAGAGGGGGTGGGGTGGTTTAAATAACTTTAGGGGATGGGGCTAGAGTAGCGTTAGAAACTAGGAAAAATAATATAAAAAGATTACAAAAAAGTAAAAATAAAAAAATTACGTTTTTTTATGCCTAGGATGCATGGCCGCGAGCCTTGTGAACCTGTGGAACCGGTCTCCGAACTGGTCTTTTCTGGTTGGGAGGGCCGGTTCAGATCGATTTTGCCCCCAACCTGGTTGGACTAGTCGGTTCCGATAACACTGATCCAAACTAGGTCACCTGAATTTAGAGAGATCCAAACTTGTTTTTCCTTCGGTAATGCGAAGACCCTTCACGCCTATATATAGTTGTTTGTCCGAGATAAATAAGTCGACCGATACATCCGAATAGGTGTGTCTCCATTAGGTGAGACGGCATGAGTTCTTCTTTCTGTCTTGCGGCCGACTTGAAGAGGAGTAGCTAGTGCTTGTCTTGGAGGGCTATTTGACAATTCTATAGACTCATTTGCATTTGTGTAACATGCCCAAGAAGGGTTCTTCATGACATTGACTCTTTTGAAAAATCTTAAAGGCTCATAATGGGAGCCATCTAAAAATAAAATCCCTTGCTCATGAAGCCCATGAAGCAAGGCAATACTAATTTTATTTACATCATTTACAAAAATCACAATTACATGTCATTATGAAAACCAAACCTAGTTACAATTTTCAACAAGACAATGATGAGGGTGTCTATACATCATTGGTCTTGTCATCATTGTGCTTTGATCTTGTGGAGATAGAGCTGTTAGTCAAGGCCTTGTTATATGACAATGCTAGTTGATATGTTGCTTTATAGATGGATTACCAATCCGACCCTTGTCCTCATTGGAAGAGATAGACACATCATTCTTGTGTTCAGTTGGGAAGACAGAATGGAGGATTGGGTAAACGTTTGGCATCTGATGCTCTTTGAGGATGTATTAGGGCATCTTAGATAAGAGTAGTTGTTGAGGAATCTTCTTCATCAAACAACTACCAATGCATAAACCATAAAGAGACAAGAGAGACAAAATATAGGCTATCTGCTAGGGCCAAAACCTCTCCCACTTGAGAGGAAAACTTGAACAAATTCTTCTTCTTATAGAGATTCCAATTGCGGAATACCAAGACCAAGACCCTTGATCTATTTGCCACTCCAAGACCAAGACATAATATCCTTCGTCAATGATAGTGAACCTTCAACTCCTTCCTTCTTGGCTTCTTCTTCAACCTTGGCTTTCTTCTGCTTTAGACCTTCGGCCTTCTAGACTAGTCCTTCTTCCACTTCGGCTCCTTAGGAGGACTGCACTTCTCCTTGGCTTCCACTGCTGCAACAAACTTCTCCTTGGCCTTTACTACTGCAACATACTTACCGTCGGCCTTTACTGCTGCAACAGACTTCTCCTTTACTACTTACCTTCGACCTTTACTGCTGCAGCAAACTTCTCCTTCATTGTTGCAACAAACTTATTGTATAGAGGATTTTTGCCCTTAAAATAGTCCCAAAATACCCTTAAGAACTTCGCTCTTCGCTTTTGTTACTTTGTTGGTCTTTAGGCTTCCTCACTATACTTCACACTTCAGACTGCATGATGACCGAGTCTCTGAAATTCTACTTTGAAATGAATACGAACAACCCTATTTATAATTGTTTCCGATCAAAATAAGCCGACATGACATGATAGTGAGCTGACATCTCTATTTGAGAGATTTATATTATTCGTTTGAAGCCGACTTGAAGGAGGTGACTTTGTCTTGGTCTTGGAGGGATTTCTAACTTATTTTAAGGACTTATATAACTATATAACATGCCCAAGAAGGGTCCTTCATACATGACATAGACCCAAATTGACTTTTATGACTAGATGACAAATCCTAAAGGCTCACAATGGGAGCCATCACTAAAATAAAATTCCTTGCTCATGAAACCCATGAGAGAAGCATTACAATAATAATTTTATTTTTCTTCTTTTCATCAATTACATAAAATCACAATTACACATGTCATTATGAAGACCGAACCTAGTTACATTTTTCAACACTCCCTCTTAACTAAGGAGGTATTCATAATGGTATTTGTTTATTCTCAATCTGAAAAATTGCTCATAAGAAGAATTGGATTGGTAGGGCATCCAATAGGCAAGAGTAGTGGAAGAGGAGATTCCATGAGGATGTGAAAATCCAAGATGGGAATGGTCCTAAAAGGTCATACCTTGAGAACATCTGAATGGGGTATGTGCGTTGAGAGACAATGATGATGGTGTCTATAAATCATTGTCTCCCCGTCATTGTGCTCTAATCTTGTGGAGAGATAGAGTTGTTAGTCAAGGTCTTGCTATATGACATTGCTGGTTGATATGATGAGATGCATTGATATAAGTTGATAAGATAGCTTATGAGATGTCTTACCAATCCGACTCTTCTTATGAGAATTCTTCAATATGAGAATGCCATTTACCATGTGTGTATTATGAATACCTCCTAAGTTAAGAGGGAGTGTTGAAATATGTAACCAGGTTCGGTCTTCATAATGTCTTATGCACTATTGACTTTTTTGAAAGAGAGAAAATCAATGTTTTTAAAATCGGAACCGGTGACCCGATCGGTCCACCTAATGAACCGGTTTACCGACCGGAACCGGTCTAACCGGGACTGGTTTGGTCTAAACAAACCGGTTTTATAAAAATACATTAATAATTATTTTTTAATGAAAAAAACTATTTTTTAGATTTAAAATCATGATTCCAAGCCAATAGAGACAAAATATGCAAAGATTGCTCATTTATATACCATGTAAAGGTGAATATATCAAAATGGCACCGAGTGCAATACATATCACGACAAAATACATAAGCAATGAGGCTCTAAATGGCCTCTAGAGTGCAAAAACAAAGCCTACAAACTATGGGGCCAGTGGCCTACTACAAGACTCCAGTCTACATATATGATAATACTATAACAGTGATCAACATTATCACTTGAAACTTCGCATGAGTCATCATGATCAAACTCAGTTGGTTGAGTCTCGACTCCCAAACTTTGTATTCAAAAACTTCTCTATTGGTTCAGTGACTTGAGTCTCAAACTTCTGAAGGTATTCTGCCCTAATATGCCCTATTATTTCATTTGGTGCTTCACATAGCTTTACATGGTCTCCTATCCCAGCCAAGTGTTGCTTGACCCTGTTAATACCTCCTCCTTGAATGGATTTTTGGCAATATTTGCAGATCATTTTGCCATCAATCATATCACAATGAGCCCATGCAGTATCTCCGGCTTTTGGAGGCATGATGACTACCTGGAAATGCAAACTAGCTTCCTTAGCCTCCTCTTGAAGATGGCAACTCCACTGACAGCTACACACTATCTCTAAAATAGCTCCAATCCCAACTCCAAGATAACTACTTCAGCAAAAACTCAACACTCTCCAAGCTCACAAACACTCCAAATCAGTTGTGTGAGACAAATGAGAGTGAGAGGGGTCTCTTATAGCTTGTAGAGGGTGTTTTTGGAGGGAAAACACCTTTACCTCCCCCCCAAAACCCCTAAACCACAGTCAAAATCTGCCTTTTTGCATGTTTCGGTGGGCGTGCCTAAAACCGGCCGGTTTGATACAAACCGGCCGGTTCCGTCCTAAACCGGCCGGTTTTCACCGGTTAGGGCTAAAAAAGGCGAGATGCCCTATCAAACCGGGTTTTTTGGCCGGTTCGGACCGACAGCCTTGCTAACCGGCCGGTTTGACCGGTAACCGGTTTTTAAAAACGGTTTTAAAAACATTGGAGAAAATTGTATTATTATTATTTTATAGCATGCATTAAATGCCCCAGGTTAATTTATTTATAGGTCAAGCACCCATTGTGTGCTTCTAGGATTTTTCATAGAGTCAAAGAAGTCAAAGAGTCATTGTCATATGTATTAGACCCTATTGGGCATTTTGTGTCATGTAAAAATAATTTATTGTGAGTCAAAAGAGTCAGAAGTCTCCCTCCAAGACCTAGTTGGCCTGCAAGAAGACAAGTAGGCCTACAAAGATAAAGTTGGCCCTATCTAGGACTATTCGTCCTCCTTAGAAGCCTATATATACAAGGCACTCGACCTCATTTTGATACATCATCAAGAAGTTTGATCAAGCAAGGAAGAAGGAGCGAAGAACAAGAGAAGACAAGGAGATAACAAGAAGAATCACAAATCTGAAAGTTTTGGGTCAAACTCGCTCACATGTGCAAAGAAATTAGGGCCAACTTTGTTGCAGCAAGGAGTAAATTACAATCATCATAAAAGATTGAAGTTTGTGTTCAAAAGATCAAGTTTGCACGCTGAGTTATCAAAGAGGAAGAAGCACCCTAAGTGAAGGATAGAGAAGGTCTAATTTACCCTCTATCACCCACATGTGCGAAAATTACAGGTGCTGTAGGCATAGTTTTAAAACTCGGACTCGGAATTGGCCAAGGGTCGACTTTGACTCCGTATCAACTCGGCCTGGTTGATTTCAATGACTCGGTCTTTGTAAAAAAACATTAAATATTTATTTTTTTATGAAAAAACATATTTTTAAAGATTTTCATTCATATTTCCAAACTCAAAGCATTAGAATATGGAGAGAAGACAACATATGATCAAAGTATGCTCATGAATATATCTATTATATCCAATGTTTTAAAACTCCGACTCTGACTCCGACTTGGTATGGACTCAGTCGGCTTGATTTCAATGACTCGACCATTGTAAAAAATACATTAAATATTTTTTTTTAATAAAAAACATAATTTTAAAGATTTTCGTTCATGTTTCCAAACACACAACATTAGAATATAGACAGAAGACAACATATGATCAAAGTAGGCTCATGAATATATCCATTATATCGAAATGGCACCCAGTGCACTATCCAATACATACATGATGATGATATAGAGATCAAAACAAAAACACATAACCAAGGAGGCTAGAAATGACCTCTACAACAAAAGTAAACTGTGACCAGTACTACTGGCTACTGCTAGAGGAGCCAAGATCATCTGGCTCAACCTACGGATCAGAGTTAGATAAGCTAGCTCATGGCTCCTCCTCATCATCATCTCCAATTGCAACTGTAGAAGTGGTAGCACTAGCATGCTGTGCAGCAGCTGCAAGTTGAGATAGACGAGATATGCGCTTTTGTCATGGCTGAGCAGAGGAAGCACTTGCAACTGGAAGATTTGGGGCTGGCCCTGAGGCTGGTACAAGTGGATCAGGATTTGAATTCAAGTGATGCAATTGCCTGTAAATCATAATCAAGATCCTCATCAGAATCAAACTCTGCTGGATTACACTCCACTACCCAATCTGATGTTGGATAATGTCTTCGAACACAATGGGATCTGAATCAGGTCTTTTGTTTAGCAATTGGTTGCGTCTGAGCCAGAGGTTGTATTGGACATAGACTAGATCATTTAACTGTTTCAATCCAAATGATTTCTCTTCTTCGTGTGAATCTTCTCAAAGACAGACCAATTGCGCTCTCACCTAGTAGCATTGCAAGTTTGACTCAAAATATGAATTACAAACTTTTGCAATTTAGGACAATGGCTACCAAAAGCCTCCCACCATTGTGCTGCAAAAAAAATAGGAGCGTAATGAGTTAGCTCAACAAAATTACTAATTATATCCAACTTTCAAATTATAAACGATTTAACAAAATAAGTATTAAGAATTTGAAAATTGAAATTTTTGTTCACCCGACTCATCTGCTTCCCTTGCAATCTTTGCTAGGTTCTTCCCAAAGGTACCTAAGGCATTGCTGAAGGTTGTGACGTGTCGGTGTATCTCTAGCTGATCACACTCCATTGGGATTATGCGATCAATGCAGTCAATCAATCCATCTCTAACCTCCCCCTCAAAGTTCCTGTCGCCTTAGCTTTATAATGATACCGTGGGCTCAAAAAATACCTAGCTGCATGTATAAGGCGATGGAGTTGATTGTTCCATCTTTCATCAATAATTGCCCAAAGGGGCCCATACTTAGCCACTTTATCCTTGTATGCCCTCTTTATTTGCTCCTTTGCTTGATCCATAGCCTTGTAAATGAAGCCCATAGCCAATCTTTCCCCATCCACCAACGACAACACCTTAACCAGTGGCTCAACAAGCTTCACAATCTTTGCTGCCTTTCTCCAAAATATTTCTTCATTAACTTTCTTTTTCAATTCTTTGCCTTCCTGTTTGTGAGACCACTGGCTGTGATTCCATTCTTCATTAGAAAATATCTTTTGCAAGTTTCTATGTTGTGAAAGCATAGATTGCAATGTCAAAAAATGAGTAGCAAATCTAGTGATGGTAGGCCTAATAATATCCCTGTCCCCTGTGTGTCTCCTCATAAGGCTCAAAATCCATGAATGGTGGTTGATAAATTTTGTTATTCTTTTGGCATGATCTACAGTGTTTTTGACCCAATCTAATTTGCCAATATCCTCAAGCATGAGGTCTATGCAATGTGGAGCACATGGGGTCGAAAAGATGGTTTTGTGTTTTTCCTCTAACAGTTTACCAACAAGAACATAGTTAGAGGCATTATCTGTGATGACTTGAACAACATTAGCCATCCCCACCTCCTCAACAACCTCATCAAATAGTTGAAACAACAATTGTCCATCTTTTACCTTATCAGATGCATCAACTGATTTTAGAAACATGGTTCCCTGTGAGTTGAAGATAAGAAAGTTTATGATGGTACGGTTCCTTTGATCAGTCCATCCATCTGAAATGATCGTACATCCTATTCTTGCCCATAAGTCATTGAAATCTTTCAAATACTCATTAATGGAGGCAATTTATTTCTGCAAACAATATCCCCTTATCTCATGCATAGTAGGGCCTTTGAAGCCTTTTCCAGCAGCATGTATGGCATCAAACATAGGCTCATAATATGGTGAACGGGAAGCATTGAAGGGGATATCAACATCATACCACCATCTACATATGTAATCACAAGCAGTCTCCCTCAATTCTTTCTTCCAATGGTCATCTAAAATGGGTTGCAAAGTTCTACTAGCTTAAGGACCATGTGCATCTGATGGAGAGGAGGGTGTGATAGTGAAATAACTTTTAATATTCATATCACCCTTCTTTTTCATTTCAGCCTTACCCTTTTCTTGAATAGACTCCAAAGAGGGATGAACATATCAGAAGGGGTTGGATGCATCAGTACAAGGGATAGAGGAAGAACCCTCAAAATCAAAATGGGGGTTGGTAGCCAACATTTTTTGTATACTCCTCTTCCTCCCAATTTCAGCCTCTAACTCTTTTTGCCTAGCCTTTTATTCTTTAAACTTCTCAAATTTGGCTAACAATTCCTTCCTAATCTCCCCAATTTCATCTGATTTACATGGAGTAATTTGGCCTGTAATCCCTGCCAAGTGTTGTTTTAGCCTATTAATGCCTCTAGGACCTTCCTTAATTTTTCTAGGCAAAATTTGCAATGCATTTGACTATCAACCATTTCAACATATGCCCAAGCAACATCTTTCACTCTAGGTGCAATTTTTTGACTTGGAAATGAAAGCAAAAAATTTGAAATTGAAAACAAAAAAAATAGCATTGCTTCAATGTTCATTTCTTTCAAAAAAACACTTTTTTCATATCCAGTTTTGCGCATAAAAATTAATAAGCAAAAACAGATTTTTACAAGTGAAAAAAATTACCTTTAGGCACAAACCCCCTCCTCAAGGTTGCTCCAACAAACCAACTCTTCAATGCTGCTCCAAATGGCTGCTCAAGAAGCTCCTCACTCCTGCTACAATGCTTGCCCAATACTCCTCACTGCTGTGCCAAAAACAAACTCCACAACTCCTCACAAACTCTCACTCAAATGCAATGATATGGCTGTGAGGAAATGAGAGGGGTTTGGTGGGTTTTATAGGGTTTAGGAGAGGGGAATGGACCCCAAAGAACCTAAAGGAAAATTAGAAATGGGTTTGGGATCCCCAAAAAGCAATTTTCAATAAAAAAATCGTGGTTCTGGTTACTGAGCCGACTGAGTAGGCTCGCGCTGTCACTGAGCCGGCTGAGTAGGCTCGCACTCGGTTGAGCAGGCCGGGTTATTACCGAGCCAGCCAAGTTGTTAGACAACTCAGCTGGCTCAGTAATAACCTTGCTGACTGTTCCGGTTCAAAGGCCGAGTTGACCCAGTGGGGGCATGACTCGGACCAACTTGGCCGAGTCGGTTTCGAGACGACCATTTTTCAAAACAGTGATTATATCAAAATGGCACCCAATGCACTGTCAAATACATGTAATATATAGAGATTAGAACAAAAACACATAAGCAAGGAGGCTCTAAATGGCCTCTACAACAAAACATCACTAATCGCTACTACTAGACAAGGCAACATAATCTGGCTCAGACTCTGAATCAGAGTTAGATGGGGGAACCCATGGCTCCTCCTCTTCATCAAGATCTCCAACTATAACTATAGAACTAGTAGCGCTAGCACTCTCTGCATGCTAGGATAGACGAGCTATGCGCTTGCGTTGTGGTTGAGTAGAGGAAGTGCCTACAGCTGGGGGACTTGGTGCTGGTACTAATGGATCTGCATTTAACTGAACAGTGTTTAATGCATCCATCTCCAAGTCAAAATCAACACCAATATTCTCATCATGTTCAAACTTTGTTGGTTGAGTCTCCACTACCCAATCTGAGGATGGATCAATGCTGCTCCGAAAACCAACTCCTCAATGATGCTCTAATGGTTGCCCAAGAACCCCCTCATTGCTACTCAAAAGCCAACTCCAACTCTTCACAAACTCTTCGCAAATGCTCACGCAAATGCAATGAGATAGTTGTGAGGAAATGTGCCGGGAGGGGGGAGGGGGCGCGTTGGGTCACTTTTATAGGCTTGGGAGAGGGGTAGAGGTGTTAGGGAAAAAAAAATTGAAAAAAAAACCCACCTTGGAGTCTCCCTCGCCACCTTTTTTTCCTACCACCCAGGCCAACCGGTCCATTACCGAACTCGACTGGTTTGGTAATGGACCCGCTGCCAGACTGGTTTATTGGCCGAGCTGACCCCGGCAGGGGTTTGGCTCGGTCTACCAGGCCGAATCTGAGTCAAAACGTCATGGTCTTAAAATTATGGAGCCCACAGGAGGGCTGAAAAGTTGCAAATCTGAAACAGTAGCCCATTCTGAAATAGAAGCTAAAATTTGAAGATTGACGTTGTTTGACCAACGTAGACTTTGTGGAAAGAAAGCTCATCTAAAAGGAAGATTGACTTGGTCTTGGAGGGGTCTTTGTCTTGGGTCTAATAGGTATTGGAATTGGTCATTTGAAGATTCTATAAGAAGAGAAGAGTTCTTGCGGGTTTTCCTCTCTAGGAGAGGTTTTGGCCTTGACTAGCAGCATATATCTTGTGCCCTCTTGTTTTATTGATTTTCATAGTTTGGTAGCTGTTTGATGATACAGACACTATAATAATCAAAGAAGAAGAAGCTAATTATAAATACTGCAAGTTGAAGTAAAGAACATCACAAGCAATTATCAAAGTAAAGAGAAATCACCCTAATCTAGTTGTTCTAGGTTTCTCAACAAAGGGAGTAGTTGCTGAGGTGATAGTGGTGACACTCTCTTGTGTTGCGCATTGTCTAGGTCACTTGGTGAGGCTTTGCACTAGGTGCTATATTTTGTTGTAACAGTACCAATGCTCCCAATTATGGCTTGTCGATGCTAGGAATGCTCCCAATTATGGCCTTCCAATGCTAGGATTAGTGTGATAGTGAATCATGTGTTATTTGGCTCATGTGGCCTTGTCGAAGCCTTCATTTACTATGGTGATTACTGATAATGAGAATCAAACCATAATTAATTAACCTTACGTTAAAGGAAACATCTTCTTGTACTTGTTACCCCCTGACTATAGACCTATATCAATAATTGTAATTATATTTAACTAATAATGCCAAAAAGTGGCCAAAGTCGGCCAATGAGATGTAAAAGCTACAAATATAAGATAAAGTGAGCATTGGGAATGCTAAGGCATCTTCAAAAGCAATTCGGTACAAAGGAAAGAGGATATATCGGGAATGCGAAAACAGCTCTTAGAATAAGCAAGAAGAGCAATAGGAGATGAAAAAGGGCTATAAAGGAATAGGACTAAGCACTAAGAATCCAGGAGTACAGGATGGTCAACAAGCAAAGAGAAACCCGAAACCAAGAATGCTGTCATCCTACTGCCTGCAGCTCTTCTAGTCCCCAAGATTGCAAAGGATCAGGTGATCAGATTCGTTCTCTCCAACCGTTGGGCTTACAGAGTCTGTGTTGCTTGGCTGACCTTGTAAAGGAGATTTTTCTTGTGGCCTCTTATGTTTGAAACCATCTAGAGGGTGAAAGTATGAGGTAATAACCCTAGTACTGGCAATATGGTAAAATCTGTCACTAAGAGTAGGCTTCTATAAGTGGATCATCTCACAAAGGAATGATGCTAAACATCTTTGGTTCTTGTATTGTATAGAAGTCCTCAAAAGGATCTGCGGGAGTCTCTGTGCAGACGATGGTAATGGCCATACAGACATTTATTTTTACATGTAAGCAGGTGCAAACAATGCAAACTTGTGCTTTAGAAGAATGTTCTTTGTCTATAGTTTCATTTATAACACATCATGTAACTACTGGTGATTCTGCTTACTTTAACCCTGACATGTAGTTTATAATTGCTATGGGTCGTTAAATATTGTCCAATCATCATCCTTGAATTCTGCTTGTGATGAAAGTTGAAAGATAATAGGTCCTTTCAGCTATAACTGATGTAATGCTGTAGGAAATTATAGTATTTTCATTATCCAAGACCCTTATCTATCCTATGCTTTTTCATGCCAGCCACTATCATCAAACCATTTTTATTTTAGAAGTTCCGAACATTTAAAAATCTTTTCTGAAGGAACCATCAAATGTCTTTTTGGTGAAAGGATGCGTTCAAATTGAGAAGAAAGTTACAGAAGTTACTCCTAGATGCCATATGCCACATTTATTAATATCTTAAAAAATACATTACATACTATCCAAGTCTTTTCTATATGCTTGTCAATACTATGCTATCTTAAGAGCGAATAGGAGTGATTCTCTTATTCCTAGTACTAACTAATAATAGGTGTTTTCTGTATGTTTCAAGCGAGTGCAGTGTGCAAAGAGATGGGCACCAAACAATTGCCCTATTTTGATAAAATACAAATTCACAAAAACACTAACTCTATATTAAATCATTCCTATAAATTTGTGAAAGGAAAAACTTGGTTTTCTAAGGAGACTTCTTAGGATGAATATTGCAGTAATTACAGATATGTGAAGGACATTTTGCTTTCTTTCTCATTCTCTTTAGTGCTCCAAGAAATGAAGGAGAACTGTTTCTACTTGATCTCTTGTCCCATGTTTAGATAGTTATGATAGTAGTTGTTTCTTTTTCACCTGTGTATTATTTAAGAACTAAGACCATGATTCCTTATTCTGACCTTTGGTTAAGTTATTTCCTTTTGAAGAGAACGTTGATCCCATGTCTTTAGAAATTGACCTTTTTCAGAGTTTATCCCTTTATAAGAGAATGGTGTCTAAACTTTTTTTCCTCCTTTTGTTAATAAATGGCCAGTTTGAATGTCCCACCATTTTTTTTTGTGGAATAATAAGGATCTAAGAAAATACCATTTTTGATTTTAAGGTTCAAGCCCCAAAATTAAAATTTTAAGTATCTGCCAAGTTCTTTATCTTCTCCTTTTTATCTATAGTGTTTCTTATTCTAAAGCTCACTCATCTTCCTTTTCTTTTTTCTGCAAATTTTACTTGTTTTGGGAACTTAGATACACTTCAACTTTTGCATCCTCTTGAGATCGGAGATCTGCTAATCCCATAAAATTAAAGGTGTCAGCATTTTTGGTGGTCAATGATTCTGTTTACAATGAGCATGCATAATTTGCTTGGTTTGTAGGTGATGAATGTTGGAACATCAATTGCACGAATAGGATTTTTTGGAGCTTCAAATAAGAGCTTGTGGTGTTTGACTCACATTGAAACTTTGAGGTAAGAAGTAAGAAGCTTAGTAGCTAGCTGCACTATGTGATTTCTATGATTGATTAGTGCATCACTAGAATATTCACATGATTTCGATGATCTGTCTCCGGAAAAAAGATAAGCTCTCTTTTTTCTCCAATATATTTTTATTTGTTGTTGTTTGGCTAAAAAAATATTTTCATATTAACAAAAAGATCACTCATGGGCAATACAATGACACAGCATATGAACTGGGGTTTGGTGTAAGTTTTACCAGTATGACATGAGTGCTGAAGACTCCTGTTTCTCCCCATATGAGATAACAATACTTCATACTACTCCCTTGATCGTACTCTTCTAACCACCCAACTGACTGTGATTAGTTGCAAAATTATAGATTGTGTAGGTACCACCTGAGGTCTGGGACTCTGGCCTCAGTGTAACCAGTTTGGTGGTTTACATTTTATCATAGGTAGTACAATATTTCATAATTAAGCCTTTCCAAAGTTAAACAAAATGGAGGTCTGTTAAACCATACAGTGCAGGGGCCCAATTCCATACTATGTAGTCATGACCTAGAAGAAAGAACGAAAGCAGAGAGGGAAAGGGAAACGTGTTAGGATATGCACTTAGGAGTTAGTTAAGATCAACTTGGTATCATGTGTATTTAGATAAAGTGGGTTTTTTTGGTGTGCTTTTTTAACTAACTAATATGATGCTCACGATCATGTTTGAGACATAAAAGTGATCCGACTTCTCTTTCTATTGATGAAATTTGATCCATGGCTTATCACTTCATTGTGAGAGATGTTCATGTAATTTATTCATTTTTTTGCATTAATATATCGCCTCAAGTAGCCATGCTGTTTGAGGGTGTCAAGGTAGACTGTTTCCCTCTCTGAGGATTTTAACCGCTTAATCACAAGTGTACTGATCTTTGATTTGTTTGTGTAAACATTTGTCTTAAGGTGTTTGACATTTGTGGAGATTGCTTGTAAAAGACATGCTCATTTGTTGATCAAGATCTTGTTACAATGTCCTTTTCTCATAAGCTAGCTAATTTTCTATTATTATGGCACAAAAAGAATACAAACGATATGAGTTGTGGCCTACCACCTAGGAAACTAGGTCCACAACTGTGGCTGATTATCATAGTCTTCGTATCACAAGAGTAAGGGCTGTACTTCCAAAAAACTATAAATTAATATGGGAAACCAAAGATCCTAATGATTGACAAAGGAAAGACATCTGGGCAAGGATGGAGGAGCCTTGTACTAGCATTCCTACTAACAAAACCAAATACATAGGAAACATAAAACATTAGACTCACTGACCATCCTTTTGCATCAGGTGGAATTTTTTGGGCCTGATGCTCCTCTTGGTTTTCATCTGTTGAGAAATCTAGGGCATCATGTATTTAACTCGATTTCTCTTCTATTATGACATTATCCTATGCTGCTTTACTTATTATATCTTCTTTCAATTTGTTATGTTCTTATCATTAAGACTAATGCCAATCCATGAAGATCACAATTAAAAAGGGAATACAAGATATAGGCATACAACCAGGGAAAAAACCCTCTCTAGGGGAAAACCCAGTCCAAACTCTTTACTAGTAATTCAGAATGAGATAGACCAGGACCCTTGACACCTAGACCAAGAATACCTTCCATCCATCAAGTCAGCCTAGCATACATCTGTTGGAACTTGGTCGATTTCTTCATATGCTAATAACAAGTAGTTCATCTTGGCTTTCTTATACTTCAGTCCTGCAGTAGTAGTCATCTTAACCTTTAGTCCTGTAGCTATATGAAGTGTTAGTCCTGTCATCATATGGAACCTCGATCATGTACATGGAACCTCAGTTCTGTAGTCACACATGAGTCTTGTAGTCATATATAAGTCCTCGGTCCAGTAGCTATACCAAATACCAATCCGTAGCTTGCTAGAATCCCGGTCCTGTAGCTATACCAAGTTTTGGTCCTGTAGTTTCTTCAAGGAGTCTCGACCCTGTAATAGATAGAATCTCTGTCCTGTAGTTACCTTGTGAAGAATTGACCTTGTAATAACTTCTCTTCTTTATTGTCTTGTAGATAATCAGAATAGCCCTTTCTTTGCTCTCTGCAATTGTTATCCGAGCTTCTTAACATTCTCTTATTGAGCTGAGTTCAAAAGGGTATGTATAGCTGTTTCTGTATGTAGTTGAGGCCAACATGAATAATTGAGGAGCCGACTTGCAGAATGTCAATTTGCAAGGTGACTTGATGGAGGAGGTTTTTGATAAGACGGAATAATTTCTTTCTTTGACACTTATGAACCCAATAAGGGTTTCTTATATAATGAATTTGACTTTGACTCAATAGAGATCCTAAAGGCCTTCAAATGGAGGCTTGACTTATTGATCATTGACCCAAGCATGAAATCCATGCTTTAATAAGTCAATACAAATTTTCTTTTATAAATAATTTTTCTTTTTCTTGACTCAAATAGAAATTATGAAGACTGACACTAGCTACATTTTTCAACACTCCCTCCTAACTACGAAGGTATTCATGATTACATACATAGAGGTACATGGAAGATCTCAAAATGATATGAATTACGAAGAGTTCTAGCACACTCAGTGCTACAGACTAGTTACTTGACCAGGGTATTCTATCCGGGTGGGACTAAGGGGACTCAAGCTTTAGCCAAATCTAGGTACCATCAAGCTTTTAAGCTCTACCACCAACCTAGGGATCTAGGTGCGTATCCAAGGTCGGAGCTCCATGACCAACGCCACCCTCCCTCTTCGGGATCTAGACACCAACACATAGGCCGACTGGATGTCCTCCCAAGCATCTTGCCATAAGATGCTTCATCTCTCCCTATCAACTAAATTAGATATATCCATTTGTCCAACCATGCTTTCAGAGTGTTCAACCTTTTTATGGAGAGAGATTTTCCTATATAAACACAAACCCCAATTAGTAATAAACTTTCAAATATAAGTAAACACAAACCTTTGGGGTGCTCAATTATTCTGATGCTACTTTCAAGTTATCCATATCCAATTTGTCGAAAGCTTTTCTCCTTCTTTCATTTCTTTAGCAACACCAAATACATCCTCAGATCTTCTAACTTCATGAAACATGAACATTCATCTGTAGTACTTTTGCTTACTTCAAGGTATGCATTGTCATAATATGCCCTCCCTCTCAAGTTAGGGAGATCAACCATTTCCTTCTTCTATATCATCAAAGAAATTTTCATGGTTGCATTCCTTCTTACAGCATCAAGGTCATCTGATCATCATCATTCATATAACTTCCTTCATCATGCTTATTATTATATGAACATGTTCATCATCTTTGAAGATTATGTACCTGCAAAAATTTAACAGCAAGTACAACCAAATACAAGTACACATAAGAAAAAAGACAACTATAATATTTTTATCATGTCATTACAATGGACGCATTAAATTCCCAAACCTAGTTAGGTTTATAATCAACAACAGACATATCTTTTTACATTCCAGACTTTTTCTTCTTGTTAGGGTTTTTTTCATAAACCCTAGATACATCAATATTCAAGTTAGCATATGTATATCTAGGGTTTCATCATCATATATTAGAAACTTACATCAATACTTAGGTAAACCCTAGAAACAGACATCAATATATCAAAGTTAGATACACAATAATTTCAATCAAGCTAGGGTTTTCATTGAGCAGAAAAATACCTACCTATGGTTTCATTCCTAAGACCTCCTTTTAGTTATTGCAAGGGTTTTGTCTATGAACCCTAATTCACCACACCCTAAAATCTAGGGTTTTGATTCAATAGCAATAAACCCTAACTTAAAAGATCTAAGGTTTTGGTTTATTACTAGGATAATAACAACAAACCCCAAAAGACTAGGATTTTCCATAACAATACCAAGACCCTAAATATTACAAGAATAGTCTTTTCACCATTGGTTCTTTATTAACAACCCTAAGAGGACTAGGGTTTCAACATTAATCATATCCTAAGCAAGGATATAATTTTATTGTACAAACACTAAGTAGACAGGGTTTCATCAACACACTCGTAGCTTCAAGACTCAAGAGGCTCAGGGCTTTATAGTGAACCCTAAGATTAGGGTTTCATAAACAAAGTAGCAAAATATAATATGATGAGGGTAGATTTAATCTAATGAATAGTTACCCTAACAAGAATCTTTATGATTCAAAACCCTATGCATAACGATGTTAGTAATGTAAAGGAAATTTCAAAAGAAGAATGATTGTACCTTTTACATGAAGAGAACTTTATAACAAAGCTTATAGTCTAAGACATACCTTGAGTTGTTCCTTAACAAACCTTGTAGGGCATCAATCCTTAAAGGGATTTCTTTGCGAAAAAACTTCTTTCATGCTTCAAGTCCATCCTTTGAAGTCTCCTCGATAACCTTTGTGTATTTAGTCTTTACGCCTGCAATACTTATTGACAAGTATAAACAAAATATACATGTACAATAACATAAAGTCTATCTAGGGTTTTGATTGCCTTGAGTGGATTACAAACTTTCATTTGCTCTAGGGACATTGTCCTACTTACAAGCCCTAAATATCATGAATTAGAAACAAGAGTATATATTAACAGTGCTTAAGCCTATCCTGAGAACATAAAAGTAACCTAAATATTTTTTATGCTAAACCTTATAAGAAATGATAATTCAATGTCCAAACTCTTCACTAGTAATTCAAAATGAGATAGACCAAAACCCTTGACACTTAGACCAAGAATACCTTCCATTTGTCAAGTCAGCCTAGCACACATCTGTTGATCCATTTCTTCATATGCTAATAACAAGTAGTTCATCTTGGCTTTCTTATACTTTGGTCCTGCAATAGTAGTCATCTTAACCTTTAGTCCTACAGTTATATGAAGTCTTAGTCCTGTCATCTTATGGAACCTCGGTCTTGTACATGGAACCTCAGTCCCATAGTCACACATTAGTTCAGTGGTCATATATAAGTCCTCGGTCTAGTACCTATACCAAATATAAATCTTGTAGTTGGATAGAATCTTGGTCTTGTAGCTATACCAAGTTTCAGTCTTGTAGTTTCTTCAAGGAGTCTCGGCCTTGGAATAGATAGAATCTTTGTCTTGTAGTTACCTTATGAAGAATTGACCTTGTAATAGCTTCTCTTCTTTATTGTCCTATAGATAATCCAAATAGCCCTTTCTTCGCTCTCTGTAATTGTTATCTGAGCTTCTTAACATTCTCTCATTGGGCCGAGTTCAATAGGGTATATGAAGTTGTTTTGTTTGTAGTTGAGGCCGACATGAATAACTGGAGGAGCCGACTTGTAGAATGTCAATTTGCAAGGTGATTTGATGGAGGAGGTTTTTGATAAGACAAAATAATTTCTTTCTTTGACACTTAAGAACCCAAGAAGGGTTTCTTACATAATGAATTTGACTTTGACTCAACAGAGATCCTAAAGGCCTTCAATGGAAGCTTGACCTATTGATCATTGACCCAAGCATGAAATCCATGCTTTAATAAGTCGGTAAAAAATTTCTTTTATAAATCATTTTTCTTTTTCTTGACTCGAATTGAAATTATGAAGACCAACACTAGTTACATTTTTCAACATCATCCATACTAACGGGGTTGGTCTGTGTGCCCTCGTGCATTAGGAAGTGGTCTTCATTGCCCATGAAGTTCTCTAGTGATTGTTATTGCAAAATCTAGCAGGCCTAGTGCAAAGCCTCACTAAGCAACCTAGGTCTTAGGGCAACAAGAGATTGGCTACCACTGTCACCTCAATGGCTTCTCTTGAACTATTTAGTGGTGAAATTAATGCAAGGGAGGCTTCCCTATTAAAAATTGTTGAGAAATCTAGGGCTTTTAATGTAAGCAATTTCTCTGCTTGATAATTGCATGTGATATGTTTTTTCTTGTTTACTTATGATCTTTCACTTTGTTAGCTTATTAGTGTGTTCTTTTCATATAGACATTTATCAAAATAAATAACGACAAGTGACACAGTATATATGCTTCTTCAGCTAGGGTCAAAACCTCTCACCTCTTGAAGTAGAGGTTCAGGTCAACATTGCTTCTTGTGAATGCAAGCTTCACCAAGTAACTATCAATGCGGACATATTAGGCTCTGGGGGCTTGCTTCAAGCCATATAGAGCTTTCTTCAACCTGCAAACATTAGTTTTCATGTCCTTCAATTCAAATCCCAGAGGTTGCTCAACATATACTTCTTCTTTTAGTATGCCATGAAGAAATGCAGTCTCACATCCATCTAGTGAAGGGTCCATCCTTGACTAACAACAAGGGCAATGATAGAACAAATAGTAGTGTATTGGGCAACTGGTGCAAATATGTCATTATAGTCTTCTCCTTCTTTCTGGGAGAAACCTCTAGCCATGAGCCTTCCTTTATACTTCTCAATGCTCCCATCAGCTCCATGCTTGATCTTGTATAGCCAATTCGAGGTCACAACATATTTTCCTTTAGGTCTCGGTACAACATCCCATACACCATTCTTCATAATAGACTCATACTCTTTAGCCATGGCATCCTTCCAAACCTTCTCTTTCATTGTTTCTTCAAAAGTGGTAGGTTCAACCTATATGATGAAGCTCATAGCTATAACATATCTTTGGTATCGAGATGGCTTCTTGTTTTCTCTAAAGGTTCCTTTGGCAGGAACATGTCTCTCAACATCTTGTAATGTATCACGAAGCGGAAGAGATCTCTTCTTGGTAAGGGGATCACATGGAGGGGGATCCAAGGGGCCCATAGGCTCCATGGGATCATCACCAATATCTTTCTCAGATTCCAACACAGAAGGACCTTCTACTAGGTCTATGTCATCATCTTTCTTCTCAACAGAAGGAGGCGAAGGAAGGTCCCATGCTTTTCCTAGGGCAACATCTTCATCAAATGTTACATCTGTGCTAAAATCGATACCTTTCTTTCTGGTGGCTTCCAGCTTGTTCCTTTTGTCCTTTGGCACATGAAAATACATGGGGCAGCCAAATATCCTTTGATGAATAATATCGAGCTTTACACCTGTAAACACTTCTTCGGGAGTTTTGTTATCCAGGGCTTGATGAGGAACCCTATTTTAAACATAGACTGTTTCTTTTGTAACTTTTCCGCAAAGGAACTTCAACAACTTTTGATCGTGTAACATGTCTCAGATTACTTCCATGATAGAATTGTTCTTTCTTTCAGCCACACCATTTTGCTCGAGATCATATGGTACAATAGTCTCTTTCTTAATTCCAACCCCCTTGCAAAAGTCAATGAACTCATTTGAAGTATATTCTCCACCATTGTCAGACCTGATGATTCTCTTCCTTTTCTTATTCTTTATCAACACTTTGAAGTCCTTGAACATGTCAAATGCTTCAAATAAAATATCCATGTTTTCCTGGAGACGTCATCAATAAAGATAATATAATAGAGGTAGCCACCAAGGGAGTGCACAGGCATGGGTCCACATAGGTCAGAGTGGATCATTAGCCCTGCTTTTGCTGGAGGGGAATGGTCCCCCTATCTTCTTTCCACTAGCACATGCCAAACATACACCATCATGACTAGATGGAACATTAGGCATCCTGGAAACCAATCTTCTAACTTTAGGCAGGGCTTCATAATGTAGTTGTGCCAGTCTTTGGTGCCGTAGCTCACTTTGATGATTGGATTCGTGAACCAATACTTGTAGTGGCCTTCTATTCACTGTATAGAGTCCTTCAATTCTAGATCCCAAGGTGAAAGCATCTCTCATGTGAGATTCCATAGGCCAGGTGAGGACCTTTCCTTTTCTGAAGGCAACTCTCATCCCTTTGTCTTCCGAGGCAGATATAGATAACAAGTTCTTCTTTAATCCTGAAACATACATTACTTCATGAAGAAGAACGAATTCCCCAAATTCTAAATGAAATTTAACAGAACAAAAGCCCTTCATAGGATCATTAGAGTTGTTCTCGAGGATGATCTTTAGATTTGTCTTCCTCTTAGCCAGATTTGATAGGACTTCTTGATACCTAGAGAAATGTATAGAAGCCCCACTATCTACCAACTAGCTATCACAAGAATCTGGAGGAGAGGAATGAGAAGGGCAAAGAGAGGAATATATTCATATTGCGAAGCAACAACATTGTTTTCATACATGAAGTTCCTTGACCTCTTTTGAGGACGATGACCTTCTTCATAAATGTCAAGAGCATCTCTTCTTCTTCTATCATCTCATCTTCTTCTATCACTAAACCTGTTGTTGTTGGAGCCACGATTGTTGTTGTAATTGAACCTTGGAGCATTTCTCTTCTTCGGTCAATCTTTGGCATAGTGACCATGCTTGTGACAATTGTAACATTCAATATCCCTTAATTTTCTATTAGAGTCCTTTGATTCAGGGGCAAGCTTTCTTGAACCAAATGGTCTCCCTCTTCCTTTTCTCTTCTTGCCTTGTGCAACAAATGCTGAGGGCTCTCCTTCTTCATGCTTTTGAATCCTCCCTCTGGAGATCATCTTGGTTTCTTCTTGAGTACACTTGCCAACAAACTCATCGAATGTCTGGAACTTATCATTATTGCTAATAGTAGTAATGAAGGTTCCCCAGAAAGGAGGAAGACCTTGAACAATGACCAACACCAACGCTTTAGCTCACTGACAGTCTACATGTGATCCCTTAGTTGGGATATCCTCATAACATAGGATTACACAAATTCTCCCTTTTTCATCTTCATGTCCTTGAGTTGATTCTTCAAGGAGAGGATGTGATTCAAATTGTTGACCTCATACATCCCAACCAACTTATCATAGATGTTGTTAGACTTCTTCAATTTTCCAACATAAGTAAGCAAATGATCTTTCAATGAATCAATAATAATTTTCTTGGCTTTGAGCTCTCATTTATTATATTTTGTCTTGGTAGTAGCAGGAGCATTCTCTAGAGGCTCATGTACTTTTCCTTCCAGAAATTCCAAAATATCATTGTCATCTAGTATGACTTCTGACATGATCTTCCAAGCAGCAAAGTTAGATGAATCACCCAATTTCTCAGTGTCCTTGAAATAAGAGGTAGACATCTTGACCAAGTCAATTAGGCTCCTTTAACTTTTTCCAAAGATGATTGCTCTTGTCTCTTGATTCGTTGGGCTTGTCTTCACTTTGGCTCTGATACCATGTTAATTTTCCAATGTTCTATGCTGTAGTACCAATGTTGCAGGAAGCATCACCCCCGGTTCCAAGGCCCGAAGCGCGTCCTATGCGGATGCGTCCAGGAAGCATCCCCTGAAGCGCGCTTTCGCCTGGTTTGGATGCTTCCTGGAAATTTTAGAAGCTTTTCTCCGAAGCGCGCTTCGTACGACGCTTTGGCAATACAAAGCGTGGCGCTTCGGAGGGCGAAGCGTATGCTTCCCGTACGCTTTCGTTCGATTATGGAAAAGCGCCGCACTATTTAGAAAATCGTTTTTTTTTTCAATTTGTTTTTTAAATTTTAGGTGAGTTTGCTTGTTGGGGGTGGGTCCACCTGGGTTAGGGTGAGGAATGAAGGCAAAAAAAATATAAATATAGCAGATGCTCCCTCATGGTAATGTTAAATTCTTTAAATAAAAGTGACATTCTCCTTTATTTTTCATTTTCATCCTTTTACTTAAATTTTTAACATTACCATGAAATGACTCAGGGTGTTTGAGAGTGGTTCTAGCCTCATTGGAATTCATATGGAGAAAATAGAATTTCATATCCTATTCAAAATTCAGCAGACTTAACAGTTTTCAGGATTAATGGGATTGTGGCATTTCATTAGATTATATCAGGTATGAAGGTATGCGATTAGCATTTAATCAAGAGCACCAAGCCCTATATGTACCCTAGTGTTGGTGGTGTTAATTGTAACTCCTTTGTCATGACTCATGTGGCACGCCCTTAGCAAAAAATTACATTTCAATCAAGTCAAAATCATCGATCAAGCATGTTAAGCTTTTTCTACCATATTTTAAGTCTTGAATTAGGTAGTTTGATCAAAATTGGGCAATGTTGACTAGTATCCCTAGACAATCGAGGTAGAGGCAAAGGCTAAACAAGAGGAGAAGAATCTAGATTCTAGATGGTTGATGCATCTAAATGGTTGATGCTCGAATAATTAATCATTAATGTACAATGGATGTTATATCTATCTTGATTTATGCAAAAATATGCATGTTTTCATGTCTTCTACAACTAATTTGGTATTTGGGATGTTTGTTTTGAGTATAAATGCATATATATATATATATATAGCAGACGCTTCGCTTCCTAGATTTTTGGAAAATGACGCTTCCGCGTCCCCGCTTCCAAAAAACGTCCCTGCTTCGTCCCCGCTTTGTGCAACATTGCATAGGACTATTGGAGGGTAGCATGTTGGCTACCCAAAGTAGCCCTAGACGAGCTATCTTGAAGGATGAAGAGAAATTGAAGGTTGGGTAAAGGAATGTGCCAAAGTGCAACACTTTGATGGACTAAAGTTGTTGCTAGCGTGGCAGATTGGAGCTCGGGAATTAGGCCTACCCAGAGAGCAGTTGATGAGTCCTTGTTCATTGTAGCAGACATGACTTGCAGCAGTGATAAAAGGCAGCCCTCTTGGAGTCTCAATGTGTAGATGCCTTGATGGACTAAGGCACTACTGGTGAGTAGTATGGGAGCAACTTTTAGACCTGAGGTAACCCTAGACTTCTTAGGGTACTCGCATGTGTAAGCAGCAGATAGCAAGATTTCAGACCTTCACATTCCTTCTAGGGATTCCTTCTCCTTTTCTAGCCTTCTCTCTTGTCTTCTAGGACTCTCGCATTCCTTCTCCATTACAGATCGAACCTAAGAAGATACTTACTTTGATGTGTGTCAATAGGTCAAATGCCTTCCTTTATATAGCCTTTCCTATGGCTTGAATAGCCCTCACAAGGATGACTTGGTTCTTAGGAGCCTTCTAGACATTTGCATATAAAAATAGTTTTTCTTTCTTTGATACAAGTGCCCAAAATAGTCTTTTACAATATAATAATGACTCTTTGACTCCTGTAAAACCTAGGGTACCTAATGAACAATAACTTGAGCATGGAACCCATGCTCCAAAATATTTTTATTTTATTCTTTACATCATTTTCTTTTTCCAAATAAGATTTACATCAATACATGAGTCAAATGACAATTACTCTTCAACACTCCCTCTTAATTAGGGAGGCATTCATAATTGTCCAATCGGTACAAGGACAATAATCCCTTTGAAAAGTTCTCATAAGAAGAGTCAGATTGATAAGCCAATGGTAAGCATCAACATTATGACCAACCAACACTGTCTTTGAGGCCTAACTAGACAAACTCTACTTCATTCAAGAGCATTATGTTGGGAGGCTTTACGTGTGATATTGCACTACCTCTACAAGGCACATACCCCATCCAGATGTTCACAAAGTATGTCCTTTTAAGACTATTCTCCCGAATCCTCAAAGAATAGCGGTCCTCTTCACCCACTCTTATCTTGGAAACATGTACGTCCTTAAAGAGTGTTGACCCCTTTCCTTTCTTGGATGTTCAATCCTCAAGGAAACCACATATGCTTATCCAATCCTCTACCATTCGCTTGTTGAAGTTGCTAATTTTCCTTAGTTAGAAACCCTTCATGCACTTTTTCTGATTTATTCCTACCTACTTGTTATTTTTCT
>APFE031753441.1:503127-518836 GCA_000404065.3 Pinus taeda
ATAGTAGATGCTTCCGCAGACGCTTCGCTTCCTAGATTTTTGAAAAATGACGCTTCCGCGTCCCCGCTTCCAAAAAACGTCCCTGCTTCGTGCAACATTGTTTAGTACAGTCAACTAGCCCCATCCTTTTTTCAATTAGCAATAACATTTAATTTTCCAATGATAAATAGCAATTGTAGATAGAACAATTAATGCAATGTACAATAGAAGACAATCAAGAGCAATAAGAGACACAAGATTTGGTCAAAGACTAGGGAAAAACCCCACAAGGGGGAAAACCCTTTCAAATTCTTCTTCTTATTAGATTGTCATAAAATGTTCAATAGAGAAATACAATGATTCAATTCAGCAACAAAAGAGTCAAAGTCAATTCTTTGACTATCCAAGAGATGTACCAACAAATATCTAGTAGATGAGCTTCAAAGTCAAATATGGTCAACAATACAAAGTTTGCAATTCTGCCACATTCAACAGTAGTCAAAGAAGACCTAACCAATCGAAAAGTCAATGGTCAAACTCCTCCAAAAGAGCTCGGTCAATAGTCAAAATATTAGGCCTTCCAAATTGGTCAAATCTCAGTCAAAACAGTCCCAAAAAACTTAGTCAAACTTGGTCAAAGGAGAGAGAAAATCAATGTGGTCAAAAATCAGATTTCAAAGGTCAAAGTCAATGGTCAACATCAATCAAAAGTGCCTAGAAAATATTGGTTCCTCCATAGAAAAACTCGACCTCAAAAAATCGAACTTTTGCAAGTCAAACTTGGTCAACGGTCACCCAAATAGAAAAGTCAACACAGAATTTTAGATTAGCTCTTGAACTTTTGCACGTTTGAACTTAGTTGCCCTGCTTTAGACCTGCACGAACCAATTATAAGAGAAGAGAGGAGAAGATGTGTGTTGATGATGATGCCCAAATGAGGTTGCTTTGACTTGTATTTATATGGGGCTTTCGAGATCCAATTTTGTCTTCATGTCGGCCTGAACTTTTGTGTACTTGTGGGATTTCACATTAAAAATATATTTTTCCTTGACCAAATTAAATTCTTCCAAGGGAAAAGAGGGTCTTCTTCGGATGAGTAAAGTTATCCAAGGAAGGGAATTTGTCCCTGAGCTGCCAAATTAACATGTTCTTCATGCTTACAGAGTCAAAAGAGTAAAAGAAAATGTATTTGAGTCAAGTCCCATTTGTACTTTTGTAAGAAAAGGAAATTGAATCTTTGTTTGAGTCAAAGTCCACCAAAATAATCAAAGTTGGCCCTCGTTGAGAACAAGTAGGCCTGGGCCTCCAAGAGCCACCTACTCGACCTCTTCGATAGATTATATATATATATATCTAATATATATATATATATATATATATATATAGAAGACAATTCGACCTATTGGTAGATCAGTCAAACACAATAAAAGTAACATTTTTCTGAACTAACAAAGGAGGAAAGGAGTCGAATTAAAGGAGAAAGAATCTAGCTCATGTGGAGGATAATTTCTGTAAATGAGGATGAGTTTCTGAGGCAAGCTACAGACATATTTTCGGTCCCTCTAGTGCAAACCCAAAATTTTAGGACATTGATTAGAAGAGGATTGAAATTTCAAGAAGAAGATCAGATTTGGACCAGTTTTAACTTGTGTTGACTTTGATTCTTTGAGTTAACTTGGAGGATGGCTGGACTTGATGTTTTGGTGATAGTTTTGGTCTTGGGTCTTGGATATCTCATTTTGATCTAATTCTATAAGAGAAGGATTGTTGGGTTTTCCCCCTTGTGGGGTTTTTCCTTGGTTTGGAGCCTAATTCTTGTGTCTCTTGTCTCTTTGTTTTTTTTGAAATACTAAACATTTGTATAATTGCTTGATGAAGAACACTTAAGAAGTAATAAGAAATCCTTGAACATTCTTCATAATTATCATGATAGAGAAATCAAGCTAATCTCACTACACTTGGTTTCTCAACATGGTATCAGAGCTATGGTGAAGACAAGAGCACTAGTGAAGAAACCCTAAGTCGGGCTAAATCTGGAATCAGAGCATAGGAAGGAAAATTTTTGGGCATGCAAATCCAAGAAAAGAAGCAGATTCAAACATACGTTGACACGTGTAATTAGTCTGAACCTGTGATAATATTCTATGAGCAGTTCGAACTTGTGGTATCCTGTGGTGATACTTTGAAAAAGATACAAATTTGTGAAGCAATCTGAATTTGTGGTGATGCTTTGGGAGTGATCTAAATTATCCGTGGTGTGATAGAAGATCAAAACTATGTGTCGCAGTAGTCCAAATTCTTTGTGGTATAACAAAGATACGAATTGTGTGGAAACCCAATTTGTCTATGACAAAGATTCAAACTATCTAGAGACCTGTGGTGACTAGTAGAAGATCCAATCTTGTACATCTAATTCTCTGTGATTTGTGAAGGAAGACAAAGAGTATCTAGTGGAGTTTGAAGCCTCTTTGCCATATATTCTAGCTTGCTCTTGCTCAAGTTTTAAGGTCGAGTTTATGAGGGTCATCATTATAAAAAGATCGAAGTCTGTTCAACAATTTAATGTATACGAAGTTCTGAAACTCCATCTTTGTGCAAAGACATCCAAAGCCTATTGCAGAAACATATTTTTGAAGATTTAAGGCATCTATGGTGACACCAAGAAACAACAATACAAGGTCTATCTGAAACTATATATATGGAAAGCAAAAGATCTGAAGTTATATCTCTGTGGCAAAACAAAGATTTCGAGGCTCCTGTTGTCTGAAATACTAGAAGATTCAAGGGTCTTTGTAATGCGAGTTTCTCTTCATGATGTTGCAATTTCCTATGATATATCTCTCTGGGCCTAAGTTGCAGGAAACATTGCCTAGGGGTCCATTTCCAGCTGGAAACGAAACGGAAACGAGGAAACTCGTATCATACGACCTGGAAACTCGTTTCCAGTCATACTGGCCACGTTTCACGCTCGCCAGAAATGAAATGGAAACGAGGAAACTTGTATCGTACGTACTGGCTCGTTTCACGCTAGGGAAACATGGCCAGTACGACTAGAAATGAGTTTCCAGGCCGTACGACAAAGTTTCTAGTTGACGTTTGACGTTTTCTTTTTCTTTTTTAATTTTTTTGCTTCTAATTTAGTGGGGCAGCCTAATGCTCAAGCCTATGGCCCTAGTGTTGATATGCAATTCTCCTTTATCTTTCGTTTTCATCCTTCTACTTAAATTTTTAACATTACCATGAAATGACTCGGGATGTTTGAGAGTGGTTTCACCCTCATTGGATTTCATATGGAGAAATTAGAATTTTAGATCTCACTCAAAATCCAGCAGAGTTATTTGTTTTACAAGATTTCAGGATTGGGGGGATTGCAATGTTTCCATTGGATTTTGTCATGTACTAGGGTATGGAACTTGTATTTAATCAAGAGAACCAAGCCCTCTATGTAGGGGAGACTCCCAATAATGAAGAGCTTGTAGGGTACTAGGGTATGAAACTTGTATTTAATCAAGAGCACTAAGGTCGTTCAACTATGTAGGAGGAGCTCCCAATCAAGCACGAGACAAGAAATTAGAAATTTCTCGTGGCTAATTTTGGATATTTCTATTTTCATTATGTGATCATTCATGAGTAAATGTGATGTAAATTTAGAGACTTATAGTTTATGCATTGACAATTGACAATTTTATCATAATGTAATAAATTAGAATGTATAATATATGCTTTATGATTGCACATATAGATTTATAGTTTATGCATTGACAATTGACAATTTTATCATAATGTAATAAATTAGAATGTATAATATATGCTTTATGATTGCACATATTTCTTAAATGTCCTAAAATATATATATATTCGCGTTTCCCCGTTTCCAAAATTTGGGGAGGTCGCGTTTAGTATCGCTTCCCGTTTCGGAAACTTGTACCCGTTTCCCCGTTTCGGGCAACCTAGCCTGTATGTTTGGGTTGGTGGTTAGCAAGTAAGCTTGATGGTACCTAGAGGGGCTGAAAGCTTGAGTCCATCTTAGTCCCACCTGGATAGATGGCCTTGGTCAAGAATCTAGTCCATGGCATTGCGGTGCCTAAAATGTTGAGTGACAGGTTGGATAGATTGCCCTGGTCAGGAATCTAGTCCATGGCATTGCGGTGCCTAAACTGTTGAGTGGCTAGTTGGATAGATTGCCCTGGTCAGGAATCTAGTCCATGGCATTGCGATGCCTAAAGTTCTTCATGGTTCATATAGTTTGAGATCTTCCATTGTATATGTACATTATGAATACCACCCTAGTTAAGAGGGAGCATTGGAAAAAGTAACTATGTTCAGCCTTCAATAATGTACTTGACTCATTATGTAATGTACTTGTCAAAAGAATTAAAAAAGAATTATTATTGTTATTATTATTGTGACTTATTAAAGCATGGGCTTCATGCTTGGGTCACCATGGTTTAGGTCAAAGTCCCCATTGAGTACTTCTAAGATTTATTCTGAGTCTATAGAATTATTGTACATTTAAAGAGACCCTTATGGGGCTTTTGAATGATGTAAAAAGGTTTAGTATTGAGTCAAATATGAATTATGGAACCTCCACATCATGTCGGCCTAAGAGACCCATTCGACCCCACAAGAAGCCTATAAAAGGAAGGACATCGAATTCATTTGGAGCATCAGATATCATCTTCTCTCTACTGGGCAGAAGTTCGAAAATCCTGTAGCTGGGCAAAATTGCGAAGTGGATAGTTGGGAAAGTCTGTTCCTGGGAAGTCGAAGTGAATGCGAGTTTGGGTGAGTCTAAAGAGTGAAGGAAAATCGAAATTTTGGTGGTGGTCTCTCTCTGTTTCATGCTTTGGATTGGGAGATCAAAGTCTTACAAGTTGGACTGCTATCAGAAACTGTTAGTTGCTGCATAGTTGAAGTTGTTGGGAAGAGGTCAATCTTCTGGAGGCCGACTTGGTGTGGAGGGAAGGTCTGGTCTTGGTCTAGGGTGAAGAGTCTCAAAGAATACTATTGAAAGGAAGAATTACTTTGACTGGGTTTTCCCCTCGAGGGGGGTTTTTCCCTGGCATGTGCCTACATCTTGTGTCCATTGTTTTATGTACTGTTGCTTTTGGTAATTGCTTGATGAACTAAAGAAAGAAGATATAAAGAATCGTAATAATAAGAAACATCATAAGTAGTTATCAAGATGGATAATATCTTTACTGCCTTTTTGATTTTCCAACAAAACTTATTACAACACTTAAAATTTTGGTTTCTTTTACAAGTTTGCAATTCTCGGCCTACCTGAAATCTCTATGGTTTCACACGTGTGGATAGTTTGGAGTAGATTTGAAAGCTTTCTCTTCTTCACTTGGATAGGATCTTCCTTCTTGCGAACTTGACTTATAAAGAGAGTCTTCTTAGCACCAAAAATTCGGTTGCTTCTGCAATTTGTCGGTATTGCACCAAAAGTAATGCCCTAGATCTCGCACGTGTGAGGAGATTCAACCCAAAACAGATCGGAAATACTTTGATTTATTTCTTCCTTTAGATCTTCTTTTCTTCGCTCTTCTTTAGGTCTTCTTCTTACTCTTGATCGAACTGATTGTGAGTTGCTTAGATGATCTTTGCAAATGAGGTAGAGTCCTTTATATAGGCTTCTTGTTACATCTTGTAGGCCGACTTGTCAATGTCCCTAGGCTGACTTGTCACTTGATAAGGTCGACTTATTGTTTGTACATTTGACAAGGTCTTGGAGGGTCTTTGACTCTATTTTAGACTCACTTAAATTTTTCTTTACAATATGTAACATGCCCAAGAGGGTCTTCCTTACATGACAATGACTTTGTTGACTTGTAGACTCAATGACAAGCCCTAGAAGCACTCAATGGGTGCTTGACCAATAAAAATAAATTTCCCTTGAGCATGAAACCCATGCCTTAAGAATGACAATAATAAATTTATTTTTCTTTTTATAGTAAATACATAAAATCATGATTACATATGTTAATATGAAGACCGAACCTAGTTACATATTTCAACACATGAAGCAATCATCAAATCAAAACATGAAGATCAACGACACAAAATGTAGGCACCCAACAAGGGATAAAACCCCTCTATAGGGGAAAATCTAGTCAAACTCTTCCTCTAATAGATTCAATTCAAAGTGAGACAAACCAAGACCTTAGACCTGACTAAAAGACCTTCCCCCTCCACTTAGTCAGCCTTCCAAGATGATTTTGCAAACTTCAGTAGTCTCTTGTTGCCTTCCAACTTCAACCCAACAACACAGAATTTCGGGCCCCCAACTTCTAGAATTTCGGCCGTAATGCAGATCTGAAATTTTGGCCTCCCCAATAGCTTCATAATTTCGCATGTGTGAGTCAGAGAGAGAAAAACAACTTCTTCTTGCTTGACAAATTTCTCCTTCTCCTTTGATGGGGTTTTCTCCTTCTTCGAAATTTTGCTCTTCTTTTCTGCTTCCAGCTACTGTAGATCAAACTTCTTGGTTGGTGCTTCAAATGAGGTTGAATAGCTGCCAATATATATTGACTCTGTGAGGTCGAATTCCCTTGATGAGGCCGAATTGTCCTTCTTTGAGGCCGACTTAGTGGAGGAGGCCTATATGACATATTTGACACAAAAAAAAATTTATTTCTTGACTTAAGAAGCCCAAGAAGGATCTATTACATGATGACAAGGACAAGGACTCTTGACATAAACCCTAGAAGCATACAATGGAGGCTTTGACCTATTAATCATTGACCCAAGCGTGAAACCCATGCTTTAATGAGTCAATTTCTTTTACAATAAAATTTCTTTTTCTGTCTTTTGACAAATACATTACATTATGACTCAAATACAATTATGAAGGTCGACACTAGTTACATTCTTCAACACAATGAGGTTGGAACCACTCTCAAACATCCTGAAATAATTAGTGGTAATGTTAAAAATTTAAGTAAAAGTCTACATTTCTTTTATCTTTTCTTTTTATCCGTAAAAAGTAAGGATAAATGAAATGTAAATTTTTACTTTAAGAAGTTAACATTACCTTCAAGAAGTGCTCAGGGAATGTCCAAGGAGTGCCTTCACTTCCGACCCTACTTTTCTCAGGCTGAAACAAAATTGGTCCGACTCCTTTTACTACATACTTGACATCATTACCAAGCTCCACGTTTACTCTAGAGTCTTGTTCCGTTAGATTGGTAAACAACTCCGGTGCTGATGTCATATGGTGAGATGCACGACTATCCATGTACCATGCACTCTTAGAAACTATGCTTGTAGAAAGTCAGGAAACCAACGATAAATTCTTCTCAATTTCACAACAGACCCTCTCATATGAGTTTTTGCTAAGGCTACTACCTTATGCTCCTACGTCTTCCCTTCGCCCTTCTTCGTCTCAGGACATTGTGATGCATAATGACCATGCTTATGTCACAAAAAACACTTGATTTTATTGAAGTTCTTCTTCCCTGGTTGTGAGGTTAACTCCTCACCTTTATTCTTAATGGAACCCTTTCCTTTTCCCTTCCTTATCTGATTGCAAGGGCCAGTTCTGATCACTTTCTTGCCTGCTTGCTTTAGACTCCTCCCAAGTCTCTTCCTCGACACAATCATCTTAAAGGCTCTCAAAAGTGGGAAGGTTTCCTGTGCACAAATGCCCTTGGAAAATGGTTCCTGTTATTGCAAAATCTAACACCCGAGTGCTAGGCCTTAGTGGATCCCCAACAATAATGGGACCCACCACAACTGCCAGTTCAGTAACAAATTTCCTTGCTATTTTGTGGGCATATGTTATCCATGTTGCCACAAAATCTAGCAGGTCCAGTGAGAGGAATCATTGGGCAATGGCCAAACCTTATGGCAACAATGAGAAGGGTTGCCATTGTCACCTCAACAACCTTCCCCTTGTTGTTTAGTGGGATTTCAACCACAAGGGAGGCTTTCCTATGCCACTGACAAGGTATTCTAATGCTATGGTTCAAGGTGACTTGTTTTGGAGGTCTAAAGATAGGAAAGAGGGCTTGGCAAGGCCTAAGATGACCAAGCTATTCAAGGCTAGGGTTCAAGCTCTCTAAACATTCTCATTCAAACACACAATAGCATAGTCTTGTTTTTGAAGCATCCTAATCATCATTTCTTTCAGAATGCTATTCATTTCTTCAATAGACTTATGCTGTGATCTCAAAAATCTTTCTAAACTGGAAAGAGCAAGATTTGTCCAGTTTGTAGCTAGAACAAATTCTTTGGTAGAATCTTCTATCTTGATTGGAAAAAGTTTATAAATTTTTCCATCTTGTTGTCTAATAACACAATTTTTCCATGGGGGAAAATCATTATCTGTTTGATAGATCTGTCCATCAAAAAGTTCCCATGTATGTTTTGGAGGGGACTCAGATCTTATCATATTTACTTGCAGACCGTTGCAGATTTCTTTTACCAATTTTTCTCCTTTTATCCTTATAACCTGCAGAGTTTTGGACAGGTTAGGTTTGGACAACATTTTTTGTATTTTTGGAGAAAAATCTGGGAGTACTAACGGAGATGGAATAATGACAGTATTAGATTCTATCTTTTCTTCAACAAAATTGTCAACATCAAGAATCCTTTTTTGTCTTGCTTGGTTCTTAAACTGTTTTTTCAAGGATTCTTCAATCTGATTTGAGGAAGGGTAATACCACTCATAAAAAGAAATCCATTGATTATTGGATTTCATCCAATTTTTCCATTCGTCATTCTTTTGGTTGTTGAGGCTTTTCTTCTCAGATTTGGGAATAAGCTTTAGCTCTTCAACATACTTGTTTTCTAACTTGTGTGTGAAAATGTCCCAATTAAACATTTTCTTCTTCCATATGTCTTGTGGATCATATGCACTAATTCCTTTGAAGATTTTCAGGAAAGCAGTGATCTCACTGTCCAAAGGAATTTCCACATTTTTTGGAATCTTATTCTTAGGATTTCTTTTGTAAGATGGAATTTCAGATCCATCATTAAATCTTAGACCTTTATGCGTGTTCTGTTGTGTTGACTGTATGATTATCTCTTCATGAATATTGAAGAGACGAGTTTTTGTATAATCCTCTTTTGAGTTACTTTTATCAGGTATAAAAGTTATTATATTTATTCTATTTCTGTCATCTTGATTATCACCATGTGGGGTAGGTGGGTGTGAAGAAAACTGACAGTACGTGGAATGATTTGGGTTAATAAATGCATTTTAATGTGGAAGAATTTCGCTATCTCCTTTGGAGCTTCTTGTTGGCAAAATTTTGGATGGATATACTCCTCTTTGTCTTGTAAGTGCAATGTAATGCTATATTTATGTTTTAATGGATGTCTAATGCATGGAGTTATTTTATCATGGTGAAATAATGTGCCTAATTAATTCAAATTAGTGGAACTATTTGAAAATATTGGAGATTTTTCCATGTGTTACTCATTGGACAAAGAATGAATGAATGTTCCCAGGGGATAATTTGCATTTGCATTCTTGAAACTCAATAATAGCCATCAAATTGTAAAAAACTGAAGTTTTCATGTAGCTGCTTCCATAGATAATGAAGCTGCTGCGTTAGGCCTCCTTGAAGAGCGAAGTTTCCAAATCTTGATCATTTTGACTCCAATCCTCCCAATAGCCAGGCACTGGTTCTAGATCCTTGGTGATCACATTAACTCAATGAAATATCATTCTTTCACCTCTTTTCTTTGCCCCTCTAAGGATAAGGAGATTTTCTAGGGCTTGGTGCGAAATTTTAGAGAGGAGGAATTTTGGGATTCTGTCCTGATAAATTTCTTCATTTGTGTCTCCTCTAGGCATCCTACAGTTTTGAACGAATTCCGATGGTGGAATTTTAAATAAATTGATGCCTTAGCTATCACACCAAGTGGGAACCCTTGAAGCTGCTTTGACTTGGGGATTTCTTGAAGGTATGCAAATCATACCTTGTCATTCAAAACCTTTTCTCTTGACTATATTGACCTTGGATGAACTTCTATCCCATCACATATTTCAACCTTAGGTCTAATATAGTCCTCCTCCCAAGGGGTTTTTCATGGAAAACCATTCATAGCTTCTCCCAAAGCTCATGCCTCAATTGAGCCTTTCCATTGAATGAGCCATCCTTGCCTCACTTAAAACCTATCCTAGGAACACCTATCACAGCTGGGAGATATTGGGACGCTGCTCTTCAGTGAAAATCCGAGAAGAGAAGGGGACATAGGCTGTGGTGACAGTGGGCCTCTGTGCCATTTGTTGCTGTGCCCTAGGAGTTGTCCTTTTAGGTCCCCCCTTCTAGGACCCTTGCTAGTTTGTACAATAACAGTATCGACACCGCTTTTCCCGTGGTTTCGAGCTTGTCTACTGTATAAATCGATGGCTTTTGTTGCCTCTTGGCTTCGCAATCTATAGACGCTGTTGTGGGCCCTTCGGTGGGCTTTTCTGACAACTTACTGAGTGGTTGTGGCTAGATTTTATTGTGGCCCTATGACTCATTTTGGGTCTAATCGCAACCCTGCAACTCTTTTTTCCCCCTCTGTGTTGCTGAATTTTCTGGGTGACTCCCTTTGCGTGGATTCTTTGCACATGCATCTCGCGAATTATGTACTGGTCTGTTGCTCGAATTGTTTGTTACCCACTATGCCTGTGACTAGGCCATTCACATCGTCGCCTTATTGTCTTGACGTCTCCCTAAGCTCGAATATTTTTGTGCGATCTTCTCCTGACCAAACCCCTTGACTCGTGTCTCAATCCTATGTTTGCTATGACTTGTTCTTGCAGTGTTGTTGCTGCCATTAGACCCTATTACCCAACACCTGTGGGTAGTGTATATAGGAGAATTTTTTTCTCCTAGATGGTCCTCACCCGACAACCAACAACCCCTTGCAACCACCAGATAGCTTTTTGTGCCATTATCTCCACCACCTGAGCCAATCATGTGGTCCCTGGCTCACTTGTTATGATTGTATGTTTGACGGTGGGCCTTCCAACCCCGAAGGTATGGCTTTTCATTGGTATAGTTGAGTAATTTTAATTTTTCTTACTTGTCATGGGCAGTTTTGGGCATGGATTGGTAGGGGGATTCAGCGGAAAGAGTGGGCTAGGTTTGTACTCTTGTCTTTATTGCTCTATTTTGTGATTAGCATTGTGTCCTAGTCCCGTGGGATCTCCTTTACTGGCCATTAGCTTTAGGGTTGACACCACATTGGAAATCCCGATTTTGGTGGTGTGGTCCCGCCTTCTCAACACCATATACATCACTCCCTTTCACTTATTTTAGCCCTATTCATCTCTTTTCCCATTCGGTTCCACATGTTTCCACTAGTTTTGTTACCACTCAAAATAGCAGGGGACCTAAAGGGAAAATGCTAGGCCAAGGGAAACAATTGGAGACTTAGCCCACTATCACCTCAACTAAGGCTCCCTTCAATTTATGGACTTTCACCGATGGGAGGAGACTCGGTATATTATGGAGTCACTAATGAAGGATAAGTCAAGGAAAGGAAAGGAGGATTCAAGGGCTAGGTTTATGGGATATGATTTATGATGGAACTTCCCAATCCCTAAAATCCTTATTGTAATTAATATCCCGGATGGTTTTTGAAGAATTGTCCTTTCAAAGGAAGGGATCACACGGGACTAGGTGGGCCCGGTCTAGGATAGGGGGAATGAGTATAGAAACCAAAGATATTCTTACCCTAGACAAGGTGGAGAAAGGATCAAAGAAATAATTTTCACTTGAAGGTGTTGATTTGATCTTATGAGCTACTAGCCTTGGGGATGTTAAGGCAAAGTTTGATCCCGGAACTAGGGCTTGGCTTTTCTCCCAACTCCACTGTTGGAATGCCTTCAAAACTGGAGGAGACCTTGAGGAAACACCGATGCAGGAGACCCTAGGAGATCAAACTTTTTGGATGGCTAGCTTGTCGGGAAATTGATGCCCTAGGTGCCCCAACTTAGACCTGAAAGAAGGTTAAAGAATGTGATTTTTGGTGACCACCTTTGGTAAACTAGTGCCTTAGTCTTTGGGAGAATGAAGTCTATGATGAATATGAGTAGGATTTCTTGGTTCCTAGTCAAGGAGGCCTCAAGACCACTTTGCTAGCCTTCTTGGTGAAGGAGAAGCAATCTTGCAACTTTTATACTTCGATGCACAAAAAGTATGGCTTATCAAGGTCAAATTCTTTGATAGAAATACCCCTAGGAGATTTTGTTCATATTACATGGCCCATACATTGAGAGATGCTATAATAGAGACAAAATTCCACAATTTTAAGCAGTAAATGCATGCAACAATTAGCCCTAGAAAAGCGAAAATCCCAGTCCAATGTATTTGACAAAGTAAAATAAGAATAACATTAAAAGCATGTACTTACATGTAACAAAGTATATCCAACCATTCACAATTGACAAGAGAGAAGCTCCAAGAGAAAGTAGACCAATATCCGCACATCAAAATTCTTCCATAAAACTCCGATTCATCCTCTAGAAAAAGTGCGAAAATCTCAAGAGAGAGAAAAGATCCAATCCAAAGTGATGATGAGCAAATGAGCTCATCTCACTTGTATTTATACACAACTTAGGAGTTCGAATTAGCCTCCTTGGCCTACATAAGCCCAAAAAGTAAAATAATGTTCTAAGAATTCAACTTTTCGTGACAAGCCCACCAAACTAGCTCATAAATGAAAAAGTAAGCCTCTCAAGAAGTCAAATAATAATCTATGTATGTCGTGGGGCCCTCTAAGAGGCCTAATGAGGTCCATGGGTGCCACAATTAAAAATATGACGCTAAAAAACAATGGACAAGGGGTTGGTTCCTTTTAATAATCTGTGGTGCTCCAAATGACATGTGCGGGCACACAAGTGTCCTCATGGTTCTCTAAACAATTCGGAGATGCCTTTAGATCGCCTGCAAGGGCTAGGATGATGGTGTAGGTGATGCCACATCATCGTGCAAGTCCTAGATCATCTACCAAGTGTATGGTGTAGATCTGGGGCCAACCATGATGGATCAAGTGCATCTTCCTCGTCCAATAAGTGAACCATGATCAATCTCTGAATGGTTTTGGGGATCCATGGAGTGTTGCCTGTTGTTGTGGAGGCCCATGGCTCTTAACGCAAACCCTACAAGTGCCAATGTAGCCCTTTGAAGGATTCAGACCTCGTAGAGGGAGACCAAACCCAAAATGGAGACCATATGCGAGCCTGCATTGCGTCCCCTAGCCTTTCAACACAAGTCGTTAGAGAAATTGAGTAAATGAGCTTACCAAATCATGGACCATAGGTGGGGACTTCATAATGGTAGGCTTCGGGATGTGCCAATGTCTCCTAAACTCCAAATGGGGTTAACCAATAATCCTATTACATGGTTTCTACTTCTAAAGGGGATAATATAGTCAAGGTACATCCTTCAAAAGGTGGTGGCATGTCACAGATAGGTGAATGAAGTAGAGAATGAGAAGGAGAAGCCCTGGGTCACATGCTGGGTTACAAGGGTAGCTAATAAGAGGGAAGCCCACACTTGGGTTTATAATGTACAGGAGGGAGCAATCGTGGTACATGAGGTGTCCTGACTAAATGTGTTTGTCTCAGCCATCTTTTGCATTTTGTGGTACGTTTTCCTGTTAAATGTGACCATATATGCTTTTATCTTTCTTTTTAGTTGCATCAACCTCCAGGCTTCATTCCTGGCCATGACCCAAGGTGTGGGCAAGGGGAAGGGGCATGCTAACCCTATGTGGACCCAGGTGGGAGAAATGATAAATGGTGTAATAATGAATGGAAAGAGGGTAATGTAAGCGGATAAGGGAGTGAGACCATCCAACCAAAAAATCGGGGTTTCCCGTGAAATACCATCCCTAGAGCCAAATGGTCAGTAAAAGAGATCCCACAGGACTAGAATCCAAGGTAAATATCTAAAAGGGGTCTAGGGGACAAGGGTACAAACCTAGCCCATTCTTTTTGCCGAATCCCCCCATTAATCCATGCCCATAAGTGTCCATGATAAGCAAACTACAATTCTTAATTACCAAATGACAAGGCATACTATTAAGTTCGGGAGGCCCACCTTCAAACATACGATCATGGAAGATGGGCGAGGGACCACATGGTTGGCTCAAGTGGCGGAGAAATAACACAATGAGCTAGCTGGTGGCTGCAAGGGGCTGCTGGTTGTTGGCTGATGACCATCTTGGAGAAATTTTTTTCTCATAGCGATATCACCTACAAAATGGTGGGTAACATGTCGCTCCAACTTGGACGTGATCTCTCTCGAAGTGGGTGAAGCTACTCGAACGTGAGGTCACGAGAACTCCAACAATCTCTTTGTTACCATAGACATGTCACCTGCACATCTAATAGATGGAAAAGCACCAACATGCTTTCGCGGCGTCTCATGATTGCACATGCTATATGTCAGGGCATAAAATCAAAAGAAAATAAAATATGCAAATATGCATCTATCTCCCATGAGGAAATATCATATGAAGTTAGTTCTAATGCGGAAATGAGCATGCAATGAACGTGCATATAATAAGGCTAATACTGAGTGTAATCATAATGCCAGTGCAACCTGTTATCCTGTACAATGTTGTAGGCTGAGGAGGAGATCGAAAGAGGTAAAACCTCAAACCACTTGCAATTCAGTAGCTAGCGCTGCTAAACTAGAGAGGGATCTCTCTAAGGATTTCATAGTCAATGACTGGAAGAAAAATGGATTTTAGGCTAGATATAATAGTTTCAGATGAGTTTTTGGAAATTTAGAGTTTTTTGGATTGTTGGATCAGGGATGAGAAAAAGCAGTTAGGTCAAGGCCTCAAAGGGTTGCAGTGGTAGGCATAAGGAGGAGCAAGATAACAGTGTCTTGTGATGGATCTGAGAGTTTGGTTAATGTAGTGCAGGGTCTGAGAAGTTTAGAAGGTCATAATGAGCATGTGTGCCATGAATTCATTTATCTAGAAGAAGGAAACATAGAAATGATTTTCCACATAAACAAAGCTTTAAATATAAAGAATTCTGCCTACATAACTGTAAGGAAAATCATTGAGGAATGTAAAACATGTTAAGAAAGATGGATTCATCCATAAGAAACTGACATAGAAAGAAAACAACATCACAAACTCATTGCACATGAATTCCTGAAAAATAGCTGTAATTGCTCCTTTGATTAGCTGAATGAAAGAATAAGATACACATTCTCTCCTCTAAATTCCAACCCTTCTCTCTGAATGAGAAATGATAAACAACTTCCCCACCTTCAAGGGTCGAATCCCTAAGTGGTGGAATAGTTTGTAAGAATATCTCAACCAACAAGTGAGAGTGAGAAGGTAAAAAACAAACTCTTCTCTTAGACTCTGATTTGGGATTTGCTTCATTTATGAGGCCTATCATGGTAATTTATTTCATGATTACATCATCAAGACTTCAAAATACTAAAGTTACATCATCAAACAAAGCTCTAGCAAAGACATGTCAAGAAAGACTGTTACAGGCAAAAGCACAATGCACTTAGGCATTTGCGCAACGCCATCTTGCAAGAGGATTTTGGAGGCTTTCCCTGCTCCAAATTGAGAACTTGATAGCTCGTTGGAAAGCTGTGAGTGTCTAGTTGTCATTTGACTACTCAAGCAAGTGATTTGGACACTCTAGCTAGGAGAAAAACTATTTTTCCCAAGACTACTCATATTTGCGCAACGCCTGCTTCAAAATAGTGGCAGGAAGTGATTTTTTGACCTATTTTTGAGCATT
>APFE031753441.1:540747-555117 GCA_000404065.3 Pinus taeda
TATTGATGTACCCATGTAGCGCCCATATTGTTACTATTGAGCCCCATAGAAGCCCACTATTATTATTATTGTGCCCTTGCATTATTATTGTTATGTAGGCTCTGATTATGTTATGGTCCCTTAGACTCCTATATATAGAGAGGAGGTCTTTTCATTTGAATCATCCAAGAATTGTTCATTTATGTAATGTAAAGGAGGTTGCCCCCTCGAAGAGGCTGAATTCTAAGTCGTTGATCTATCTTTTCTATCTTTTCTTGAGCTGGTTTCATAACATGTGTGCTGATTGATTAAGAGAATGGCAAGTGCTACATCTTTCACTCAAGCTAGTGTGGAAACTACGATGATCAAAGAATCAAACAATACTTTCGGAGGAGTTAGACTTGCTTTTCACGAAACAAGTTCCATTCAGAGAGCTGGAGTTCTACCAGTGTGTCGCCAATGTTGTAGCGGCTACTACCATCCTCCAAAATTTTGCCTTAGCTTCATTTTGGAGCCTCCCTACCAACCATCCTTAGCAGCATGTCTTGCACTGCCCAGGTACTTATGCTTTTAGTTGCGTTTCTTTGGCTTATTAGCTTGTGTTCACTAACTTGTTTGCCTTTCACCCGCAAGATGACCTCTCGTGACTACGTCTTTAACCGGTTCTTGTGTTGAGTTGGAGAATTGTGCAGAATTGAAGGGAAATCAGCCTTGCTCCTCTAGAATTGCGCAGTGCATCCTGGCAGCCAGCACTGCTCTCCAAAATTGCGCAGAGCATGCAGGCTATCTTCCCCAAGAAAATTGCGCAGAGTAGCCCATCATCGGGCTTGCTCTCAGAATTTGCGCAGTTCTGGCTGGTAGCCTTGGGTTCAGTCTAGAAATTGCGCAGAGCTTGAGGGGCAGCCAGAGCCACTTAGACCAGAAACTGCGCAAAAGTCATCCCAAGGCTTGTTGTTCATTGCATGTGCTCACAGGTTGACCGATTGCCTCCAAGACTATGCAATCTTGCCTTGCATGCATGGCAACTTTTTCCTTAAAAAGCAAGAAAGAAAAAGCAAAAAGCATCCGTAGGTTTTTAGGGATCTACCTTTCGCAGGTGGGGGTTACATGCAAAATCCATTTTAGAAACCACTTGCCAAGTGTCGCTTTTTCCTAGAATTGTGGCATGTGCGTCATAAACCTTGATCGTGTCAAAATTATTTATTCGACACTTCAGAGCTCATTCTTCACTTAGATCTTGGAGCTCTGGCATTCCTGACGCATCTAGGAACCTTCCGAACACGCATCACAACTTTTTCGGGGTAAGTCCTCTTTTCTTGTCTTTTGCTACTTTTCTGTTACTTTTTGTATTTGGGTTTGTGTGAGTGCTATTTGCTTGGTTTTATTGAACGCTTATTGTCGTTTCAATGCATGTTAGCTTGTAGAAGCATCGTTTAGAGTTTTGCATTGCATTTCCTTGTTGTCGCATGCATGACACTGTTTCTGCACTAACGGTTGTCATTGCGGCGACTCGCTTCACACACTTAGTTATTTTCCCATATTATTGAAGCCCGCACTTACTGATTGCATGCATGTTCATTCACTCATGTCTGCACCCAACTTCACACATGCATTTAGTCCTTACTATTTTTAGTCGCTCATCGACGGGTCTGAGTTGCCTTGGCCCAGTCCTTGCCTTGCCCAGCTTACAGTGCACATTTCTGGGATGGAAGGCCTTTCCTTGCTTCTAGGAATTATGCAAAGCCTGCGTAACATTGGCCTCCTAGGATGAGCTCTGCGCAATTCTGAGAGACAGTGCCTAAGTTGGCCTCGAGGATTGCACAGTGCAATTTTCTCAGGTAGCAGTCATGCTGACTGAAACTGCGCATTGTGCAGTTCCAGTCCTCAGTAGGCCAAGCTGGACTGTGTTCTGTGCAGTTTCTGCTGGCAGTCAACTCACTGGTAGTCTGGACTGTGCTCTGCGCAGTTTTGGCAGTCAGTCTCCTATCCTTTCCTAGAGAAAAATGTGCAAATTTTCAGTTAGTCACTCAGGTGTGTTGCACACTAGTCCTCAAGTTTCTTTTGGTTTTCAACTAACATGTGCTTTCCATGAGTGTTGCTCTGTCTCCAGGTATCACAGGTATTCATCAGTCTCTCAACAGTACAGGTACAATGGCTTCCAAGAGAGCAGGGTCAAAGGACACCATTGAGAGCGCAACTGGAGATGTGGTTGAGCAAGTGTCTATGAGCTTGCCCATCTATGAAGATACTAGGCGATCCGTAAATAAGGAAATGAAGATTACATGGCAGGTCATCAATGACATGTTTTCAGGCACCTTTGAGGAGAATCTGGAGGACCATAGAGTCTATGTCATCATACACAAGTCTGGCTTGTACTGGGTTGCATGCAGGTATCCCACATTTCCATGCGCGGATATGAACCACTGGATTGTCTCACATACTGATCCAGAGACAATGGTATTGAGTAGTGTCAGTGGAATAGAACTTGGTCTCGTCAGGACAGAGAACTTTCAAGAGATGTATCACTTGCCGCAGCCGGTGAACAAAATGGATGCACTCTTCACTCATCCCAGTAGCAACGTGAACTCAAGAGACATTTTGAAGAGTTGGGTGAGAGAGCTGTCTAAGTTCAGGACGACACCCAACTAAGTATACAAGACAAAGACGTTGCAGAAGGTTTATGAGTTCTTGGTCATCTTCGCGTGTGGCTTATATGACCAAGAGAGTAAAAAAACCTTCCTGCAGAGTTGGGTGATTGTGTTGGATCAACTGGCAAATGAAGGAAGACCTTTCAATTGGTCCAACATGTTGGCTGTCCAGTTGAAGGGGCAAGTAACAAATGCTCGACATCTGCCCAAGGGTTAGCAACAAAGCTATTCATGTCCTCCTACATTCTTGATGCAATCTATGCCCATTAGAAGTTCCTTGGCTTGGGTTGGGCATGGACACCTTCAAAAATGTCTGTGCACATCTATTGCAGATTGTTCTCCGAGTGCAACTTACGTGGAGTTATACTATAGCTATCAGACCACTTTGTCACCCAAGTGTACAGGATGATCTTTGAGCAAGATCCATCTTGCATGTCACAGGCAGTGATGGAGGCCTTGGTTAACATAGCAGATTGGTATGCCTCAGCCCTTGGCACCTTCATCCGGATGTACAATGCGGAGAAGGCTCCACATGTGTTATCAAGGTTTTCCATGGACAAGCTGGTCATGCAAGAGGTTGCAAACCACATCTCGACAGGGTTGTCAGCGAGACTACACAAGAAGAAGAAGGCACCTTGGCATGCTCTTCCTTTGGGGATTAGGTTGTATGAGATCCAGAGTCTCAAGCATGCTGAGGTCGAGACGAAGCAATTCAGGGGGTTCACCTTCGCCACCAGTGGTTTCAATTCGTATGACCCACATCGCTTAGTGGAGGAGCATTGTGCGAGAGTGTATCATCCTTGGATCCATGAGGCATGTCATTGGCCTGAGGAAGACCCATGGAGATATTGTTACAACTCCTCAAAGCTCAATGAACCAATTAGAGTCGCTGTAGAATGGTTAGCAGTGCACAAGACAACAGCATCCCAGAGAGCAACAACATCAGCAACAATAGAGGGCCGCAGACTTGCGCATGACAAAGGCAAGAGAAAGGTTGCTTACAACGCATAGGCGGAGCAAAGCTGCAAGTTCAAGGCAGATCTAGGCAAAGAAGCGACAACGCAACAAAATGATTGCACAAAGACAAAGGGAGAAGCAAAAACCAGAGGAGGTAAAGAAGAAGTTGTAGGAGGTGAAGCAACAACTAAGGGAAGAACAAAAGATGCGTAGAAGGGAGTTGGAAGCCCAATAGGAACAGGAACAATAGGAAGCGCAACGTGCACAAATTGATGAAACTGCGCAAATACAGGTTATTGACTGATCACAACTGGCAGATAGCAAATATGATGAGTAGTCGCAGGAGCATGACTTTTCTCAGGAGATTGAACATATGTCGGAACAGATGGACACAGATGTGGTTTTGCTAGAGCAGAATCAAGATACATAACTCATGCCCAAGGACCCAAAGGTCACTCCACCGGTTTCTCCAGATCCGGGAACAGAGCAAGTCCCAAGTGATCAAGGAGACATTGAACTCCTTGAGGAAAATCCGGAAGTAGATGTGCACAACATATCCTTTGACGAGTAATAACACTGAGTTGTGCAGTTGTGTAGAGTGCCCACTTCGGATGTCCATTCATCTCCTGTGCATTTTCAAGAACGAGTGACTGTGTCCGATCTGCGCAGACATCGAGTTGCATTGGCCGATGCTACAAAGGCATATGCTGAAGGCACCAGCTCAATTGTGAGATTCTTGATAGTTGAGAGAAGATCAAACTACAACATCTGCTAGAGCAGAGTTGAAGAAAGCAATACTTGATGAAGTATCGTCTCTTGAGACAATCATGCGGAAGTTGTACTTCAGGTTCGTCACCGTGCATAAGTCAGTTGTCCATCTTAATGGTTGGTAGCAACACTGTGGTAGGAGAGCATGCATCTTGACAAACATACACACTGTTGTTAATCACATGCAGATATGGACAATGAGGTACAAGGGAGCCCTGTTGTATTTGCCAAAGATGATGAAGCCAAAGGCAGTGGAGTTGAAGGCATGCATCCGAAGTTAGATCTGGAACTATGAGGAACTCCCACAACTCATCAACAACTTACAAGTTTCACATGCACAAGTGTTCAGGAGCATGGATGTCACTATGCGCATGCACACAATCCCATCCATTGGCACACTCACCGAGGCGAAAGCAAAGAACAAAGTTTGACTGGAGCTAAACATGTACTTCGGACAATTGATGCACATAGCCACCAGCGCAGATTTGCATATGAGCGCAAATACTATGCACTAGCATGTCGTTGGTCCAGCTGCACTCAAGACCATGATGCACATGCTATATGACGAGTTGGACAAAGGTGCCAAATCATTGTACTCAGATACAACAAAGGCAAGAGTTCGCTTTTAGAAGGATGTCACCACGGAGTATGCAAACACCATAGAAGTCTACCAAGCTTGGCATCTGTTCGTCACCATCGATCACCAAGAGGATGTCGACAAGTTAGTCTTCCCACAACTGTCCGAGTCTCAGTGATGTCTTGTATGGCTTACGCAAGCCCATTTTTGTCTCACATGGGTACATATGTAGAATGTATTGTAAACATGTTGTAAAGTGAAAGACCAAGTGTCAATAGTAGAATGTAAACAGTCATGTGTAAGTTGAAGAGTCATGAGGGTAGGCTAAGAGTCACAAAGGGGAATGTCAAGGGTCACCCCACCGTTTGCTATATATAGAACCTCATAACTCATTGTATGGGATTTTGGGAGCCAAGCTTTTGATAGGTATAACTTAGAGAAAGCTTGGAGTGTATTGTAACGAGCCTTGGCTTCTCCACAGTGCAGAGCAAGTACATCTCTTTGGAGGAGTAGGCAGCAGTGACTGTAACGTTCCACTATTGGGGTTAGTGGTTGTCATGGTTGTATGTATGATTGGATCTTTCGCTCTTTTAATATAACAAAGGCAACACATTTCGACTATTCAGGTTACTCTACCGATGTATGTAGTTGTAACTTACGCATGTATTTATGGACTATTCCGTATATGTTTGTATTAATCTTATCGAAGCGTGTTGTTGGTTTAACTCATCACTTTGGATTGTCGACTATTCTGCTTTCCATCTTGTGATGTCTTGCAGCTTGTGTGTTCCCATTCAAGCTGCATACTATCACAGGCTTCTAAAGGGCACACTCCTCTGCCCTGCCTTTCATGCATCTCCCTTGACTTGCTACACACCCTTGCTTCCAACAAGGACATCTTACTTACCCCTGCGTGCAACCACAGTCAAGGCAATACCGTACTACCGACTACTAGGACTCCTACTCCAAACGGTCGGAGGTCTAGTTGGGACTTCTTACCGGGGAGATCCCCTGACATGATGGTGGGTCCAACCTCGTCAACATATTTTTATGGAGCATTTGCTATTGGAGATTGGCTTGTGTCTTGGAGATATCTTTTTTGGATCTAAAGTCCTTTTCATGGAACAATTGTAACTTTATTGCCGACTTTAAATTGTTTTACATATAATTGAATTAATGCTAGTATTTTTCTTTGATGCATGATTAAATGCATAATAATTGTGGGAAATCTTAGCTAATTTTTGCATGTTAAATATTTGTTCCTTGATATCCATAGGAGAACTAGTGTACATCTCCTATTTAATTTCTTCACTCATAAAATTGATAATTAAGGTTTTATAAAGTGGAAAAAGGGTTCCTCTCCCCCTTACTCCAATGTCACTTATCTCTAAAATTTTCCCAAAGACTGCATCACAGTAGGATTAAGCATTGTTGATCAAAAGCCTTCAAAAATTAAATATTTTTCTTCTCTTTATTTTTCCTAGTCCTAAGGCAATCCACTAGGGCTTTTTCCTAGGGCTAAATTGATTTTGGGCATTGTGGATGTATGTTTGTGGAATAAAAAGTTAAAACCAAAGATTTGTCTTCATAATCCACTTTAACACAAAATCTAGCTTTATTGATGGTAAATCTTATCCTAGAGGGTTGATGTCATCCTTCTCTAGACAATTTTGTGCCTTGAAAACCCTAACCCTAGTTTGAATTCAACTTGAGGCTTAATTTGAGGGTTTGCTCTATTGTTTTCTTGGCTTAATCTTTTAGCAAACCCTTTCTTTGACCTTTACGTGTCTAGGTATTCCTTTGTTGTTGCCTAAGTCACTGGATTCGTCCTAAACCCCCTACGAATCCCGAATCTGGCGAATCTGACACGATTCGGTCTGGATTCGTGTCCAAATCACAGGACACGTCGTGTCGAAGGGCGTGTCGCGATTTTCAGGGGCGTGTCGCAATTTTAGGACACGTGTCCGGTTTCCAGGACTCGCTAAGCTCAGTGCGGGAAACAAAAGGGCGTGTTTGCTCATTAATATTTTCATTTGGCAAGTGATTTGTGCTGTTGCAGCAAGGAGTAGAGCATTTTGGCAGCTTCATAATCAAGTCTAGGCCCTAGTATTGATATGCTATTCATGGTAATGTTAAATTCTTAAAGTAAAAGTGACATTTTCCTTAATCTTCATTTTCATCCTTTTACTTAAATTTTTAACATTACCATGAAATGACTCAGGATGTTTGAGAGTGGTTCCGGCCTCATTGGATTTCATATGGAGAAAGTAGAATTTTAGATTTCATTCAAAATCCAGCAGACTTATCAGTTTTTCAAGATTTTAGGATTGGGGGATTGCAATGTTTCCATTGAATATTGTCATGTATTAGGGTATGGAACTCGTATTTAATCAAGAGCACCAAACCAAGAGCTTCTAAATATGTCGCTCCCGCTCCCGTTTTCGCTCCTGCTCCCCGCTTTCGCTCCCGCTTCCAAGTAACACTGTTCCTAATGATATGGGTCTGGACACCACTGTTGAGTTGCAATGGCCAACATGGATCTCAATGATCCAATGTTAGAGCCTGTTAGATTTGATGACTTAGAGGGGTCAATCTCCATACCAACAGATGTAGAGGCGACTATGGATACAGGGGAGGAGGAGGATGCAGAGGAGAGTAGTGGGGACCATGATGATGGGGACAATGATGCTGATTCTAATGCTGATTGATGCCTTGAGGCTTGTATACCTGTAGTTGTTTTATATTTTCTATTTCTATTTGCCATTTGCATTGCACCAACACTACCTATGTAACACATTTTGATTTGATGACTTAATGAGAAAACTACAATTGTCAGTGTGTTTATCTTACTATCTTGTAGTTGTAAGTTGTATTTCAGTTATGAAATATGAATCATGATTTAAATTTTTAATAGATTTATCATTTATGTGACCAGTACGACTGACATTTATTTGAATTTTGTATGTACTCTGCATGCTAATAGCTATAGATGAAGATCTATGTTTGAAATCAATAAATTTGTATCAATTAATTTAAAATTTGTGTAAGAAATATGATAATATCTAATTTTTAAATAATATATATATATATAATTATATATATTATATATATTAATAAAATAATATATAACGTGTCCTAATGTGTCCTGTTCCGGGGGGTCAGCGTGTCCGAATTCGACACCACGAATCTCGAATCCTACGTGTCCCGAATCCCCGTGTCAGGTGACTTAGGTTGTTGCATATCAAGAAGCCTGAGATTGTACAAGTCTTTATCTAGTCTAGGTGCATGATATGTTGCTCCTTTATCAAGAAGAATTGCGCCTTTGTCTATCACAGGGTATCTTCACTTAGCCTATATTTTTATCACCTTGAACACTAGAACTTAGAATATCCTTATAGGTGAGTACTGGGAAGCCTCCCTTGTGGTGAAATTCCACTAAAAAGTAGGAGGAAGATTGCTGAGGTGAGAGTGGAAATTTCCCTTATTGTTGCTACAAGGTCTGGCCCTTGCCTTGTGAGTCCCCTCACAAAGCCTACTAGATTTTGTGGCAATAGTGATCTTTGAGGTCACCACCCAAATACAACCTTGACTAGGCTTCCTTCTTATCTCTGACACATCTCTTGATATTTTTTTTGCTTGCCCCAAGGCAATGGACAAATTTCAAATAAATAGTAGATGAAGGGTTTCAGAATGAAAAGTAATGACCTTTTATTGGTTTTACAATGGAACTCTTCACTATTACACAATTACAACAAAACTAATTACTTTTAACTCTTTACATATTATTTTTATTTTCAAGAGCTCTTGTTTTATTTATTACATGGAAAAATTGGTAGTTAATAGACATCGCTACTATTAATATTTGGTGTATCTTTAGTGATGGCTACATCTCCTTTGATAACTACAAGGGTATAAACAATGTGACCCATCATCCTAGATCTTTGACTAAATCCCTCTTCGTAATTAGAACTTGCATCAGTACTAACTGCATAATTAGATTTTTTTCCCTTTTCCATATATTGGATTATTAGCATTTGTACCATCAAAATCCTATCAATATTTTAGAGGTTTTTTTCTCTAGCGTTATATTTTTCATGGTCTTTGTAATCTCCTTTCGTCTTGAAGCACAATGCATGTTTTATTTATTATTGTTTCAAACTTTCCCATTCTAGAAATAGAAAATGAACTTTTTGCTCGAAAAATAAATGAAAAGATGGAAAATTTCACATATTGCCTGCATATGCTCTCTTTGGATTCATTTCTATGTGTTGTTTATAAAACCTTTCTAAGAAAAGTGTTGGGCCAATGTTCTCAGCTATTACTCTTACTCTCAAAATCAATTTGCAAATACCCTTGTAATTATGAGTTGTACGATGCACTGTATGATGGCTGGCTGCGACTATACGATAGATTGGGGTCACTGTATTTTGGACGACAACCGTATTAAAAATAGTGGCTCCTTCACAAGCACAATTCTATCTTCTTCAAATGGTGGCTATATGTTTGGAGGTTCCTTTTAATAATGATATGAATCCCTTGGCTCTAGCGGCTCTTAGAAATAGTCACTTTTCTCAACTAATACGATGATTCCCATTTAAATTCACTCCCCTAGCCCCCTCTCCCGTGTTGAAGAATGTAACTAGTTTTAGTCTTCATAATTGACATTTGACTCATGTCTTGATGTAATTACTATGTATTGACCAAAAGAAGAAAGAACATGTAAAAGAAAAATTATTTATAAAGCATGGTTTTCATGCTTGGGTCATTGGTCAATAGGTCAAAGCATCCACTGTAAGCTTCTAGGTTTTTGTCATGAGTCATGATCATTGTTACCTTGTAAAAGACCCTATTGGGCACTTGTATCAAGGAAATAAATATTATTATTATATTTTTGTATTTGGAAGTGTCTAGAAGCGCTGCTTAAACCAGGTCGGCCAACCAGGAAGATATCGGCCTAAAGAGGGCTATTTGAGCCTCTTGGAAAGGATATAAAAGGATAGAACCTCTACCTCATTAGACACACATGAAGCATACACATCTTGGATCTGATCTGCGGCTAGGAAATGAAATGCGAAGGTCTCAAGAGGCTAGACAAGGCTAGCGAGGGAAGGAAGAGAGCCTAGAAGGAAGTGAAAGTCAGATTTTTGTCATCTGCAGCTCACATGTGCGAGGAGCCTAGTGTTTATAGGATAGCTTCAGGTTCAAAATTGCAAAATGATGTAGTAGCATGTCTTGGAGGTGAAAAGGGCTAGAAGAGTCATGTCCATGGAAGATTTTTGGTCATGCTCTCCTTGTGGTATTGGTTTGTTGACTTGGTCTCGATGGGAGCCCTGGTGTGGTCTTTGGTGTTGGAAGTCTCCTTTGAAGTTGATTCTATAAGAAGATAAGTTCTTTTTGGGTTTTCCCCTTGGAGGGGTTTTGCCCTAGCTTGGAGCCTTTTTTTGGTGTCTCTCTCTTTATGGTTGTGATATTTATGGTTTGGCATTTATTTGATGATAAGAACATAAGCATAAATATAAGAAGAAGAATATAATGTCACAAGTAAATGTAATGTAATGGAAAAGATGAATTCAAAATGCTTCCCTAATTAAGTTTTCCAACATGGTTTCAAAGCTAAGGTTAGTATCATAGGGTGCTGGAAGATCACTGTAGTTTGAATGGATTTCAAGACAAGAAGATGCGACTGTTTGTAATCTCCTTGAGAGCTGAAATTCTCTGAGATAAAGGTCACCAAATTTTTTGAGTTAGTTAAGGCCTGTGACAAGCTTGTTTTTCATCATTGTCTTCGCTCCAAAAATCAATTCAGAATTTTGCATGAAGAGCCTTAGATCTGAGGTCTTGAATCAAAACGACAGGAGGGCTGTTTGAATTCATTCAAGTGCAGATTAGAAAGGAGGCATATTCCTATGATAAAGCGAAGGTCTAGAGGACAAATATGGTGTATAATTTAGGTCGAATTTCAGAAAGAAAATGAAAATGCTAAGGCAGATCTGAGGCTAGAAGAGTTGGGTTTCTTCTACAAAATCTCTTTGGTAAGGCCACAGTCCTATCCCAAGAAGGTCGAAGACTTGGAGTAACCGAGAAGCATTCTTTAGGGGTCCGAAGCCTTGAATATTTTTGGAGGTGCTGTAAAGAGAGCTAATCAAGGCTAAGAGTTTTGTGCGTGGTCTAGAATCAGTATCTTAAGCCAATGAAGAGGTTATATTAAAGGACCGAAAAGCTTATCTCAGACTTAGTCCAATAGTTACATTGTGAAGGGACGTAAGCCTAGAAATAGTCCTATATGTTGCCTAGGGAATGCCTAGTAGAGGAAACTAGGCTGACTTGTATAAAAAGGGTTTCTTAGAGCATATGCAGTTAAAATGAGAAGACCTATCTAGAAGGACATAGTTGGAAGTCCTAAAGTTTGATAGAGTGTGATATCTCCAAGAGGGCTTCAAGTGTCTCAAGAGATAGGTACCAAACCTATTGTTAAAGACATTGATTTCTGAAGAAAGGATTTTATGGAAATTCTTAAGCTGATAGATGTATAGAAGCCAAGGTTGAAGTCAAGAAGAAGTCACCTTGGAAGAATATCCTTGGAAATATTCTCTTGAAGACAACTCTGAAGAAAATACTATGAGATCAAAACCATATCCTTGGCTAACAATCTCTTTGCAAGAACAATTGAGGTAAGGCTGCAGGAAGGTATTGTATGATCATTTGTAAGTTTTTGCTAAAGGGTTTGTTGACCACTATGTGTCATCGACCCATAGCAGTACACCCCCTTTTTTTGCAAAAGGGATAACGCATGATCGATGTGTCCGTGCAGTCCAACTATCATCATCAACCTGATCATCATGTTATAATGTAAACCCATTCTGCATGTATATGATGTAAATAATCTCAGCAAAACATGTCATTTATGTAACAACCTAGGTAAACCTACCTTTCTAGTGACGATCTCCATTCTGGGAGTCTTTTTGTCTCAACAATCCATTCTTAGATGGTTGACAACGTTTTCCTGCAATCTTACCCCAAAGCTGGAACGGATTTTGTCACTAGGATCTTAGGCGAATCCTAGTGTTCTAGATCGAGTCTATGTAAAATTAATTTGGGAATAATCCTAACTATTTGGTTAGGTTATTTTATTACAAATTGCTTTGTCTGCTGGATTATGTTTGTGTCACACAAATGGGTAGTTTGTGAGGGTCTATCACAAATGGGTTTTTCCCCTTATGATGTAAAAAATATGAAAATCATGATGTAAAGTGTCTTGAGGGTTGGAAAAATAATTTATCCCCTCACACGTTAATTAATTAAATTTTTTGGCAAAAAAATTGTCAAGCTAGGAGATAACTCCTCAAATGTAATTGGATTATTCATTTAGGCTGTCTGTTATTATATACAAGGGAGTGACTGATCAGTTTCATCTCCCGATGACTCTCCATTTCCTCTATTATTTATTTACACTTATTTACATTTGTTCACCCAATCCCTATGATTAGGTGTCAACATTCCCCCCCTTAATCTGAAGGGATGTTGGTGAGTCCAAGCATCGTTCTGAATCTTTCAAGCTTTTCTCTTCCAAGCGCTTCGGTGAAGATGTCTGCAATCTGCTCATTAGTGGAACAAAGGCGAAGATGGATTGTTTTGGTCTCAACATGATGTCGAATCAAATGATATTTTGTATTGATGTGCTTCGTTCGATCATGGAATTTTGGGTTCTTGGCCAATTTTATTGCCGAGGTATTGTCAATCATGAGTGGAGTCGATTGTACTTACCTACAAATCTTCCAGAATTTTCCTGAGCCACACAATTTCTTTTGTTTCCTCAGCTGCTACCACATATTCTGCCTCTGTTGTGGAATCTGCTGGAATTGATTGTTTGCGTGATCTCCAGGAGACAGCTCCTGATCCATGACTCATAGCATAACTCGAAGTAGATGCCCCAATTTCTTTGTCTCCATCGAAGTCTGAATCAAAGTATCTAATCAAGATGAAGTCGCCCACCTGTGTATACTTGATTCCAAAGTCTTGAGTTCCCTTCAAGTACTTTAGAACTCTTTTTGCAGCAGACCAAAGTCCCTCACAAGGCTTTTGCATAAACCTGGAGAGGATTCCAACAACAAAAGAAATGTCTGTTTTGGTAGTAGTCTGGTAGTTGAGACTTCCTACAAGATGTCTATACTTTGTTGCATCCTCAAATTCTTTTTCTTCAATGGATGTGAGCTTTAAGTTTTGTTCCATTGGAGTAGTCAGAGGATTGCATTCAAGCATGCCAAACCTGTTCAACAGATCTCCAATGTACTTCTTTTGAGAAAAGAATATGGACTTCGGATGTTGAGTTACTTCTGTACCAAGATAGTAATGAACATAACCCAAATCAATCATTTCAAAACCTTTCCTCAATTCCTTCTTTATGGATGCAATGTAGCTCTCATTGTTCCCTGTCATCAAAAGATCATCTACATATACCACAAGATACACAACTATTTTGCCAACCTTCTTGACAAACAAAGTTGCATCATCAAGATCATAATGTTTGAAATTGACTTTCAGAAGATGCTCAGTTAGTTTTTTATACCAAGCTTGCGGTGCTTGTTTAAGGCCATACAAGGATTTTCACAAGTTTGCATACTTTATGTTCATGTCCTTTTACAACAAATCCTTCAGGTTGGGACATAAAAACATTCTCTTTTAGATATCCATTCAAGAAAGTAGTTTTTACATCCATTTGGTGGACTTTCCAACTGTTCTGAGCTGCTAGGGCAAAGAGTGTCTGGATGGTAGCCTATTTTGCTGTGGTGGCAAAAGTCTCCTCATAATCGACCCCTTCCTTCTCTGCAAAACCTTTTGCTACAAGCTTGGCTTTGTGCTTGTCAAGTGAGCCACCAGCTTTATACTTGTTCTTGTAGACCCACTTGCAGCCAATTGGTTTTGTTCCCAATGGAGGATCAAGCAGCATCCAAGTGCCATTCTTTATCAAGGCATCATACTCCTTTTGCATTGCTTCTTTCCATTCATCATGAGAAGCAGCTTCTTTGAAGGAAGTTGGTTCAAAATCTGTAGACAAATGCAATTCACAATCATAAGAAACATCCTTATCAACAGGTGAATCAGAGTCATCTACATCACCTCCATTTTGCTAGGTTGAATTTCTAGTTCCTGTCTTCCCAACGTCATCAGGATGAACACTTTCAAGTGTCTTTCTCAGCCACTTTGGAGAACCTTTCTGAGATGATCGAGGCTGCTCTGTTGATTGAGTTGGGACTGAATCAAGATTGATTCTCCTAATTCTGTCAATCACATCACTCAAAGTATCATCCGTTGTTGGAGTTTCATGTGGGGGAGGGTGTGTTTCAGAAGAAGATTCCATAGGTTGATCTAGTATAGGAATCCCCCCTTCAAGATGTGGAATCTGATTATCAAATTCTTGAAATGATTTTGCATTTGCGAATC